>CP092885.1:44947062-45183516 GCA_030710605.1 Cordylochernes scorpioides | reverse complement strand
GTCCGGTCACTTGAGATAGCAGCGACATTCCAAGGGGCGGCAACTGGGGCCCGTCCGTTAACACCTTGGGACTTTTAAGACAGTTGGTGATTGTGTGCGACACGAACGGACGCCCGGCTATGCTGGGCCCGGCTCTCGCCCCCCCCCCCCTCTCTCTCGCTGGTTGCCTGGGTTCCTCTTCCAATTTCTCTTCCCACCTCATTATATTGCCACACATGTACATATGTAATTCTACTGTCTTAAAAGCTTATGTACATAGTTTTCTTGAATACCATTTCTAAGATTCAACCATTCAGTGAAGCATATACAAGCATGATATGGTCTGGTAGATTAAATTGGCAAAACCGCTGGGAGTGTTCACCACTGATTTAATGTTTTAAAGCAGTTTTAAAGATAGAGATGCCACTTTTGTGGTACATGTACATATGTAATTCTACTGTCCTAAAAGCTTATGTCCATAGTTTTCTTGAATACCATTTCTAAGATTCAACCCTTCAGTGAAGCATATACAATCATGATATGGTCTGGTAGATTATATTGGCAAAACCGCTGGGAGTGTTCACCACTGATTTAATGTTTTAAAGCAGTTTTAAAAGTAGAGATGGGCCACTTTTGGGACATGTACATATGTAATTTGGCAAAAGAAGTTAGAAAGCTGAGCCAAAGGAAAGAGCAAATGTCAGTATTTGACGCTGATGCTTTGACAAAATACAATATAATTAAACAAAAAATAAGAAAAGATCAAATATGTGAAATAAACTCTGAGAAAAAACTGACAAAAACAATAACAAGACTTAGAACAAAACACTATAAAGGAATGGCAATACATCCAGATGACACAAGAACCTATAAAGCATGCAACAACTGTCCTGGTGTGGAACTAACACCTACTCACATATTCTCATGTCCAGCAATGGCCACAGCCTTGCAGAAAATTGACATGGACCCAGAGCAGCAGCTTTACACACCCAAGATAGGGGACATTGCTGCTGCTGTGATAGAGATGCATGGAGACATCTGAGACTCTTCTTTGGACACGACAACAACAACAACAACATATGTAATTCTACTTTCCTAAAAGCTTATTGTTGTATATATATTTAAGTTCAATTGATTAATTGTTCCCACAGAGTATATATATAAGATCACAAGTAAATAGGCGCTAACTGTAAGAAGATAAGTTTCTCTTTGTTTACTATGTTATAAATTTCTTTTTTATTTGTTCTCTCTCTTGTAAATTAAAAATGTTTGATTAATCTTATTGGAATTAGTATCTTTAAATGTCCATAATTTTCTTGAATATCATTTCTAAGATTCCATCCACCCTTCAGTGTGGTATATATAAACAGAATCGTCAAATACAGTATTAAAGCTTTAAGAAGCAGTTTGGTAGATTAAATTGGCAAAACCGCTGGGATAATTCACGGCTAAAGTAATGTTTTAATGCAATTTTAAATATTGATATGCCTCTTTTGGTATATGTACATATATAATTCTACTGTCCTTATGTCCATAGTTTTGTTGAATACCATTTATAATATTACACCCTTTTCAGTGTAGCATATATAAGTAGAACCGTCCAATACAGTATTAGAGCTCTAAGAAGCGGTCTGGTAGATTAAATTGACGAAAACTCTGGGAGGATTCACCACTGATTTAATGTTCTCTCTAATGCAGTTTTAAAGAGAGATGCCAATTTTGCCACATGTACGGATGTAATTCTACTATCCTAAAAGCTTATGTCTATAGTTTATTCAATACCATTTCTGAGATTCCATACACCCTTCAGTGTAGCATATCTAAGTAGAATCGTCCAATACAGTATTAGATATCTAAGAAGCAGTTTGGTAGATTAAATTGGCGAAAACGCTGGGAGGGTTCACTACTGATTCAACGTTTTAATGCAGGTATAGATGCCACTTTTGGTACATATACATATTTAATTCTACTGTTCCCTAAATTCATATGTCCATAGTTTGCTTGGATATAATTTCTAAGATCACACCCACCCTTCAGTGTAGCATATATAAGCAGAATCGTCCAATACAGCATTAGAGCTCTAAGAAGCTGTCTCTTCTTCTTTCTTATCTCCACTCAATCATATTAGGGTATCAAGCTTGTAGAGCTTAAGAATTTTGATGGTGTCTGCTTGGGATGAGTAAAGCTCATCAATGAATGATTCAATACAGTCGATAATGTGTTTTGGGGTTACAGATTGAGAATTACACTTAGTACATAGTGGGAAAACCTTACAACCATTCTGGAAAGCCATTGTCCGTAGATGACCAGACTTATGTCTGGAAATAAAAGACTGTTGTTCTTTTGGGAGGACATAACCGGTCCTTGTTCCTCTTGCTCTGTACCAGTCATGTGCAGCATTATAAGCATTAAGATTAGAAGCATTAAGAAGCGGTCTGGTAGATTGAATTGGCGAAACCGTGGGAGGGTTCACCACTGATGAATCAAGGCTTCCCAATATTTTTCATCGCAGTAAGGATAGTAGAAATTTGTTTTGTGTGTAAAAGAAACATTCGTGATTTAATGCTTTCATTTCTTAGCTATGTGTATTAAAAGAAGCAATGAGTGTTAGTCTGGGCATCCGTGCGTGATTTTTTCTATATATTCATAATTTACCTAACTTCTTCAGAAGAATTTTTTCCATATACTCATAATTTACCTAACCTCTTCAGATGAATTTTTTCCATATACTCATAATTTACCTAACCTCTTCAGATGAAATTTTTCCATATACTCATAATTTACCTAACCTCTTCAGATGCATTTTTTCCATATACTCATAATTTACCTAACCTCTTCAGATGAATTTTTTCCATATACTCATAATTTACCTAACCTCTTCAGATGAATTTTTTCCATATACTCATAATTGACCTAACCTCTTCAGATGAATTTTTTCCATATATTCATAATTTACCTAACCTCTTCAGATGCATTTTTTCCATATACTCATAATTTACCTAACCTCTTCAGATGAATTTTTTCCATATACTCATAATTTACCTAACCTCTTCAGATGAATTTTTTCCATATACTCATAATTTACCTAACCTCTTCAGATGAATTTTTTCCATATACTCATAATTTACCTAACCTCTTCAGATGAATTTTTTCCATATACTCATAATTGACCTAACCTCTTCAGATGAATTTTTTCCATATATTCATAATTTACCTAACCTCTTCAGATGAATTTTTTCTATATACTCATAATTTACCTAATCTCTTCAGATGATTTTTTTCCATATACTCATAATTTACCTAACCTCTTCAGATGAATTTTTTCCATATACTCATAATTTACCTAACCTCTTCAGATGAATTTTTTCCATATACTCATAATTGACCTAACCTCTTCAGATGATTTTTTTCCATATACTCATAATTTACCTAACCTCTTCAGATGATTTTTTTCCATATACTCATAATTTACCTAACCTCTTCAGATGCATTTTTTCCATATACTCATAATTTACCTAACCTCTTCAGATGAAGTTTTGACCTAAAGGTAGTAAATATTTATTGCAAGGTTTAGCTATTAAAGCAATAACGCGCCATCTATATAATGTAAATGAAATCATTATAGTATGAATGTTTCTTTTATACATAATAGCTATGTTAGATGTTCTAAGCTAACTCTTCATCTATTGAGATATTGTTGCATCATGAGTAATGCGCGTATTTTAAAAATTATTTATAACTAGACGGGTGACCCGGGCTTCGCCCCGGGATTGACCCGTGTGCATATCTACCCGAGTGATATATATTTAGATAAGATTTTTTAAATAATTGTTTGTTATTAGCATTATCTATTTGTTTGCATCAGCATAATTTAATCTAATCTTTGATAGAGGGCGTTGTTCGTTAGCTAAGTAGAATAATTTGAATATATAGTTTTAATAATTGATTTATATATTTTTTAAAATAGCCTATCGTCTTCCCCGTATTTTCTTACCTATGTATGGACATTTTGGTTTGAATTAGTGAACTACTGCGAATTTGTATACCGGACATACAAACAAACAAACATACAAACATTGATTTTTATATATATATAGATATTATTTTTAATATATTTAAAATTTAAATTATATATATATATATTTTTTATAAAACAGATTATTACTATAAAATGTTATGTACTATAAAACATTTGTATTTTGATACACTAAATACCCCACCTGCTTTAAACTTTGATGTGATAAATAAAGAGAGATTCTAGGTGTTACCTAAAAATATAGTTGTCGTATTATTGACTGGTTTAACCTTGTAGGATGGTTGAGACACGTTTTGGAAAGATGCAAGACGCGTCTGAGGAGAGAATCAAGGCTGAAGAATCTGTCAAACCGCAGCCTGGTGCAACAATATTAATAGATAAAGATATTTTAATAGTGAGGATATGGAGGCTAATGGTATTACAATAATGATATAATGAAGATTAGGGTAAATTTCATGAAATTTAGGACTGTTTGTAAATATAGATCTGCTTATCGAATACGAATACAGATTATAGGAATAAATTTCTAGTTGAAATACATTTCTTGTTGAATGATACTGTTGTTATCATTGCGCAAGAAACTTTAAGAAATATTATGTTTATTTGAAATTTTGTTGTGAATAAATAAAGTTCTGAAAGAGCCAAAATCCGCCTCAATTCCTAAAGTGATTCATTATTATTTGAAATCAAATATACACTAGTAGAAATAGAGAGTTTTATCAAGAAAAAAACTAATGGACCATCATGAAACTTGACATGAATGTATTGAAGGGTTAAACGAATTTACATATAGCTATTGTTTGGTTAAAAATGTATGTTTTATTCTTATTTGTTATTAATTGTTAATTATTGTTGTTAAATATTATTCATTGATGTTATTTATTCTTTATTGTTAATTTATATAATTCATTGTTTTACTAATTAATTCTTTATTGTTTTATTTTAATCTGTATCTATTTTCATTGATTCGGCAACAGTGTGTTGTCTATATATTTTGTGTTTTGTTTAGTTTACTCGTTAGTCTAGTTAAATCGAGCCATCAAGTCATGTTAGGCAAATCAATTTAATTCATGTAGCTTTATATTCAAGAATTCATTAAATCGAAGTTCCTTGTTCAATTTACGTAGAGTTTCCCTTATTCAAGTCTACAGAACTCATTCAAGTTGATCATCGCTATACCGTAGCTCATAGAATTTGACCTAGATACTTCACGCGAATACAGCTATTTTTAGACGCTTTGTATCTAAAATGTAACTATTCATTACACGGCAGAAGAAGTTGATTTGAGTCTAATTCTATGATTTTTTTTCAATTTATTCTAGATGTAACACTTTCTATTTCTTTACTGTCACGTAAGGCCTCAAAACAACTACAATCTCCGCCAATAGATGACATTTTCGACTGTTTCTGGTATGCAACTTGTGTGGGAATCGCCGACTGCTGTGGTCCTGTTTCCTGGAGCAAATAGTTGTAAATAGATGTTCATATTGGCTCTGGAGTGTAAATAATTGTAAATATCCATTGAATGTTATTCTAGTTTTACGTAATGTGTTGTAGAAATGACAAGAAGGAGTGTTTTTACTAGCAGATACTACTATAAATATGCATACAAGTACAAACTTGTACAAAATTCCACAGTACAAATCACCTTCGTATTGGTATAGTTCAATAACTTGAATAAAAGAGAATATATCCAATCATCTACACGAGAAAAGTATCAATAAAAATACACTTCTTCCAAATATTTTTATTTTTAGGTATTCCTCTCTTTTTTTTTTTTTTGGATATTTCGAAGAATTGCGACACACACATCGTTATATACAAGAAAAAAATACATTTTGAGACTATAAAAAGTAAAAAAAAGATAATCTTGTCCCGAGTGGCAGAGATAATTAGATGGGCCCCATGAGTTGGGGGCAGAATGTTGCAATCGCCCCTTTCTACCCCACTACTGGTGGAGAGGCCTTGAATTTATGGATGGAGAAGAGATAGTGGGGTTTCCCTGATGCCCCTCCCTTCTCTGGAACACCAAAAAAAAAAAAAAAGGAGTTCGAAAATTACTGGCGTAAAACTGGATCAGGTGGGAGGACCTTGAATGTCTGGAGAGTATATAAGCTCGGCTGGAGCTCAGCTTGGACGTCAGTTGTCACCATGAATCGTCTCCTGGTGAGTCAACTCCTCTTCTCTCTCAGATGGTTCTTCTCCGCCTGGTTTGTCCTTCCATTACCAGCCTCTCCTTCCCTGCCTAGTCCGTTATTTCACGCCCAGCCCGTCCTTCCCCGCCAACCCGTCCTTCCCTTCCAAACCCGTTCTCCCCTTCCTAGTCCGTTGCACCCTGCCTAGCCCGTTCTCTCCTTCCTAGTCCGTTTCACCCTGCCTAGCCCGTTCTCCCCTTCCCAGTCCGTTGTACCCTGCCTAGCCCGTTCTCCCCTTCCCAGTCCGTTGTACCCTGCCTAGCCCGTTATTCCCTGCACAGTCCGTTATTCCCTGCCTAGCCCGTTATTCCCTGCACAGTCCGTTATTCCCTGCCTAGCCCGCTCTCCCCTGCCCAGTCCGTTGTACCCTGCCTAGCCCGTTCTCCCCTTCCCAGTCCGTTGTACCCTGCCTAGCCCGTTCTCCCCTTCCCAGTCCGTTGTACCCTGCCTAGCCCGTTATTCCTTGCCCAGTCCGTTATTCCCTGCCTAGCCCGCTCTCCCCTGCCCAGTCCGTTGTACCCTGCCTAGCCCGTTATTCCCTGCCCAGTCCGTTGTACCCTGCCTAGCCCGTTCTCCCCTTCCCAGTCCGTTGTACCCTGCCTAGCACGTTCTCCCCTGCCCAGTCCGTTGTCCCCTGGCTATCCCGTTATCCCCTGCATAACCCGTTCTCCCCTTCCCAGTCCGTTGTACCCTGCCTAGCACGTTCTCCCCTGCCCAGTCCGTTGTCCCCTGGCTATCCCGTTATCCCCTGCATAACCCGTTATTCCCTTCCTAGCCCGTTCTCCCCTTCCCAGTCCGTTGTACCCTGCCTAGCACGTTCTCCCCTGCCCAGTCCGTTGTCCCCTGGCTATCCCGTTATCCCCTGCATAACCCGTTCTCCCCTTCCCAGTCCGTTGTACCCTGCCTAGCACGTTCTCCCCTGCCCAGTCCGTTGTCCCCTGGCTATCCCGTTATCCCCTGCATAACCCGTTATTCCCTTCCTAGCCCGTTCTCCCCTTCCCAGTCCGTTGTACCCTGCCTAGCCCGTTATTCCCTGCCCAGTCCGTTATTCCCTGCCTAGCCCGTTCTCCCCTGCCCAGTCCGTTGTCCCCTGGCTAGCCCGTTATCCCCTGCCTAGCCTGTCCTTCCCTGCCATCCTGTCCTTCCTAGTCTAGCCCGTTGTCTCCAGCTTAGTCCGTTGTCCCCTGTTCAGCCTGCCCTATCCTACTTATCCCGTTATCCCTTGACGAACCAGTTATTCCCTGTCTAACCTGTCCTTCTCCTGCCCAGCCCATCCTTTTCTTGCATGACCTGTCCTTCCATGCCTAGCCCTTTATCCACTGCCTATACTCTCTATTTCCGCCCAATCTGTCTTTCCTACATAGCCTGTTATTCCTTGATTATTCTGTTATTCCCTTTCAAACCATTATTTACTTTATAGCCTTTATTCATTTCCAATACTGTAATTACTTTCCAAACCCAGTTCATCTTCCTAGTCATCACATTCACTTCGTAGCCCGTTATTCATTTTCTGGAATGTTATTCACTTTCTAGTCCGTTAATACTTTACTTTCCCGTTATTTCCTTCTAAGCCCATATATCCCAATATATCCCGTTATTCCTTCACTAGATCGTCCTTCTCCACCTAGCCCACTATTCTCTGTGTAAAACATTACCTTTTAAGGTGAAAACATCAGGCATTCCTCCTGTGAGATAATTTTCTTCTTTTTAAATATTTTAAATGCCTTTCTAGCTTATTCCGGCCTGAAAGTCCTTATGCAGAAGAGCATGAAATCTCTAGAAAGTCTTAATAAATATTTTCAAAAAGAAACTTATTCCTGAGAAACCTGATGTTTCAGCTTAATTTAATACAAAGGATTAGTCGAGTGAACGTTATATTCTCTTTCTAGAACGCTATTTCTTTTATGGCCCCTTATTCATTGCCTAGTTTGTTATTTTCTTAAAAACCCGTTATCCCCTGCCTATTTCATCATTCCCTTCATAGTCCACCGTTCTCGGCCTAGATATGTATTCTATGCCATCCTCTTCAGCCAGAAAGCTCTCATCCAAACAAGGCAATAAGTCTCTTCTTGGAGTTACATAGATGCTACGATAAAATCATACTGGGTTTTTATATCTTTTTAAGACTTATCGTTTAACAATGGGGGTATTTTCTATTTAAAATCTATTATGGCGATTCAATCATTACCTGTTAAATAGATTAATTATATAATTAAATATTAATTGATCATAAAAAGATCGTAAACCATATAAGATTTTCATCTATCAAAAATAAAAAATGGCATATCCTGACTAGGAGCACATGTGCTTTACAGAAGGCAGAGCGCTCCTGGTCAGGATATGCCATTTTTATTTTTGATTTCAACACCTGACCTTTTTATTATTTTTTTTTTCTTTCATTTTTTTCATTTCCATCTATATTTTAGTCTTAGAATTGACATGGCCATTTTGCCAGAAAAACATCTATTTGGAAAATACTGAATATTTCATCAATCCCAAATGGATCTCATGAAACCAAAGCCCATTTTGGACAGATGAGGGTCGTAGCTCTAAATCATTGACTCTATATGTGCGTTTTGAATTTGCCAAAGATGTTGTCGTGTCTTTGTCACCGAATTGCGTCCGCTTGTTTGCAGAGACGGTCAATAGATGGCTCTTAGTTTTAGCGTCTATTTTTAACGTGAGGTGTCTTTTCTTTTCATGGATAGATCGTTTTGAAGGAAGCTGTATGAGAAGGAACACCAGTCATAGGACGTATTCACTGAGGTACTAGTTAACTCTTTATTTTCAACAATTGACAAACTCTCCTCTATTTTCAAATGAGAACCTAGGCGCTATCTTTTTCTTCAATATATACACTCATGGAGAAAACTTAAGGAATTAGAAAGTCTTTGATGTTACTTGGTTATCTTGTATATATTCAATAAAGGTCACTGTGTATCAAATATCTTTCAGAATTATTGTCTAAATACCGATATACAGGGTAGCTGAAAAGTATAGTCCTCAAAACATTTTTCAATAACTCAGGACCAAAATTCTTTTTGGTCGCAGTGGTACAACCTATTCCACGCTGACGAGCGCCAACAGCGCGAAACGCGTTTGTGGATGGTTTTTCTTGATTTATCAAGAAATTGAGTCGGCCAAATATTAGGGAACAGGTTAAATCAATGAATAGTTGATTTCTGTTCCACAAGATGGCGTTCTGACTTCTGAAAAGCACATGTGCTCCTGGTCAGGATATGCCTTTTTTATTTTGAATATATAATTGTGAAATTCAAAAGCATATATAATAACTAACATTAAAGAAACATATAGAAGTGTGGGCTCCTTTAGCCTTGATGCAGGCCTGGAGGTGTTTAGTGATAAACTACACCGTGGGCCACAGGTATTTGACGTTAATCTTGACCGAGTATCTAAATGTATCGAGAGCTAAATGGTAAAACTTTCTTAAGTTTTGCTGATGAGTATTTTATTAATTATTCTATTTAGAATGTAAAGGTCTTTTAACCATTTTTAACATGTGTTGTTGTAGCTTGTCTGCCTTCTTGCTGGGTGCTTCTTCGCCGTGTCCTCCGGGATTCTGCTCAAGAAGGCTGCCGTGGGCTTTGGTCTCGGCCTGGCTGGTGGAAAGGTTATTGGAGCTGGACTCTACGGCGGGGGAGGCTATGGTGGTTACTATCCCTATGGCTATGGCTATGGATATCCCTATGGCTATGGACATGGCTATGGACATGGCTACTCATACTATCCCTATGAATACTACCAGCCCTACGGTTATTACAAGTCCATTGGTAACTACAAGGGTAGTTACTACGGCTAGAGGTTATGACGTTATTTGAGGTAAGTTAATTCATATACTATCTCTGCCTCTCTCTCTCTTCTACTTATCATATGAACATATCCTCTGAAAATGTCTTTGTCAAATAGTTCAAATATGTTGACACCCGTCTTTGTATGATATATATGAACTTTTTAATATATTTATTGTTGATTAGCGATAAAAGACTTACTGGATTTATAACCAAACTATATATGTAAGACTGAAATTTTATTTATTTCGAGTCTCAAATATAATAATTAGAACCATTTGTAATTTAAACATATGATATTTAATTTATTTGATTTTTTAACTGTGTATCTCTTTGTACATATAAACATTTCCCACATTTATATATTTAACAATAATATATTCGAAATTATGAATTTGATGGCTTATGATAATATAAGGATGATAAAATACCGAATTGATATCCAAATTGGATTCAAAATCGAAATGCTATAGTCCTCTGGTTTGATTTTAAATATTAAAAAAAAAGAGTATTTGAAAATGTCCGTTAACGCCATCTTTTTGTGAAAATATGGATTTTAGCCATTATTAGCCCTATTTCATTTTGAGTCCGATATATATTTTTGTTCTATATATATTTATTATAATATTCTCGATCATAATTAATTTTATTTATCTATTAAAAATAAAATTGAAAATATATATAGCACGATAATATTAATTATAATTCATTCAAGAGAAAAAATTCCATTCAGTGAAGAGAGTTTTCTTTTAGAAAAAAATATAATTTTGTGCTTGTGATATATTAAAGCTTACACCTGTAGAAGGGCTTCAAAGCTCGAAAGCTTGAGTTAATTAAATTATATTTTTGGAATACACTCTTCCCTGAATGGAATATATATACTTTGCGATGTTAATGGGATAGTTCCTAGAAGAATTCCACATCACAATATTGTATCCATGTTATAACAATAATCTGGCCAAGAATTGTTCCAAATCGTCCATTTCCACCAATAATGGTAGTTTCTGTTGACTCATAAAAAGAATATTTAATCATTTTCCAGGTTAAATCCTCCATGTTTTCTTTAACAAAGGCATTCCATGTGGAATGTAAGCAATATCACATTTATTTTTCCGTTTATCATTACTCTTCACAATTCATCCTTTCATACTCCATCACTAAGGTTAGAAATGATCGTTATTTCTATTTAAAATATTTTGATTTTTTTGTTCAAAGAAACACATGCGGGATATTTTTCATATGTCGTTTTACAATCACAAGCCGCATTATATTATATTGTATTATAAATTACTTCATGTATTATTTACGAACAGAAAAATATTTCCAGGGTAGCCTTGTGGACATGGCATCTGCCCGGTAAGCGGAAGACTGTGGGTTCGATTCCCATCCCCGGACACTTTTATTTTTCCGTTTATCATTACTCTTCACAATTCATCCTTTCATACCTCATCCCTAAGGTTATAAATGATTGTTATTTCTATTTAAAATAAATTTTGATTTTGCGTTCAAAAGAAACACGTGCGGGATAATTTTCAAATGTCGTTTTAGAATCATATAGTGATAGCCTGATAAATAAAAGTCTTATGTGTAATCTCTTCTGAATCTACTTGTAGTTCAAGTCATTCTAGATCCTTTTTCATTATCATTATCATCATTGCCTGTACAGTACACGCGCAGTATAGTAATGAGATAATTCATAACAAGTTTGCTTTATTCAGCTGAAATGGTACGCTTTCAAGCCCTAGCTCATTATAAGGCCAAAGGTTTAGCTAAAACGTACACTATATATGTTATATTAAAATATTATTCTATTTAAATTTATATTTCATAGATCCAAATACTCTGTTAAATCGACCGCCAGAGGTCATGCTTCCCTTATAAAAACTCGTTGTTGTTCTTCCCCGATGGCCGACTCAAAACTTTTGTACATTAAGTAAATAATCTTTTGTTTTCCTTATTCTACTCGCCTTAAACCAGGCATTACTTTTATTAAACAATTTTTTTTTATATATTCCATAAGTTCAATTAAATCTATTTTGATAACTGATTTTATTTATCATTGCCACGACTGCTCAACAAATATCTCTATTCTCAAAATAATCAGCATCAAGTATTATTTCTATATAACTAATGATCTAAAATCAAGCAGAAAATCAAATCTCATTTGTTTTTATAACATATGTATATACGTAACAAAGGTCATATAACAAAGGTTATATATTTAATAATTTGTGCTGTTATTTGATGTGTTATACTTAGAAATGTGTAACATTCACACTATATTGTGATCTAATGAAATATTTTGTGACATTTTCTCTCTGGGTTATGAAAAGATAGTCTCCTGATTGTTTAATTAATCGTTACTGATAGCTTTCACCGTCTATCAGAATAAATAGAATATAAACTTTGATTTTATAAAGATGGAGAAAATATCTTAGCCACAATTCGAGAAGCTACATGTGAATTTTTGGTGAAGATTTGAAAATATTTTTCATTTCGAATCTATGCCACAAATGGTTTATCCATCAATGTTGAACTTTGTTATCTTACCAATTTTTATTATTTTTCAGCTCAAAAATACCTTTTATTTTAAAAGGCGACATAAAACATTATATCTAATGTATATTATACAAGTAATTTAGTATATTCTGTTCCACTAGATGGCGCTCTGTCATCTAAAAAGTTCATGTGAACGTTCTCAGGATTTACCTTTTTTATTTTAATACCAAACACCTGACCTTTCTATTACACTTATCCCCCGATTTACACGGTAGATACGTTACTGAGAAAAACGTGTAAATCGAAAATTATTATTTTTTTTTTAATTAGAAATACAGACACAGTGTGCGTGTGCAGCAAGTCAGCACATAAGCTCGGGATTCCTCGTTAGATGTGTACACAGCGCATGTGTTCAATCACAGTAGCGTTTAGTATAGTGCGATAAAAACAAAAAAAAAAACTTATTTGGAAAACCGTGTAAAAGCGAAAACGTGTAAAACAAGTACCGTGTAAATCGGGGGATAGGTGTATTTTATTTTTTCACATATCATATATACATATTTTTTTATTTGTGTGTATTTCTATTCCAGAATATATTAAACAAAAATTATTCTTTTCATAAATCAATAAAAACCAACTAAGTGCAGATTCCAGAATGGTGGTCTTTGTTAGTGTAAATCATACTGTATTCCAACAACCAAACTAGATGACCATATATATATAGAGTTTTGATCAATAAATAAAAATGTAAAACGACATTTGAAATACTATCCCGCATGTGTTTCTTTTCAACGAAAAATCAAAATTTATTTCAAGGAGAAATAACGATTATTTCTAACCTTTTGTATGAGGTATGAAAGGGTTATTTCTCCTTGAAATAAATTTTGATTTTTCGTTGAAAAGAAACACATGCGGGATAGTATTTCAAATGTCGTTTTTCAATCATAAGCCGCATTATATTATATTGTACAATAAAAATGTGTTTAAGACTATGAATTAGTGATTACATAGAATAAGCTAATACAGTTGTGTCTTTGTGTGTTCTTAACAGACAACCGTCTTCAGTTCCCTTTATCCATCCTGTACAGTTAAACTGCTCCGCTTCTGCTTCGTTGTTGTTCAACAATAAATGTTATTGTTAAAGTTCTGCAACCTTTGTTCTCTTATTGATGTTCTCCTACATTTTACCACATATATACACTCATGGATAAAACTTAAGGATGTAGAAAGTCTTTGATTAAACGGTCGTCTATAAGAGACAGAAGCAATTTTTTTCACACTTGATGTTCGCATCTCGTGTGTCTTCGATAAAGGTTGCTGTGTATCAAATCAATCTTTCAGAGTTATTGTCTAAATCCCGATATACATGCTAAAAGGTACAACTTCCTTAAGTTCTGTCTATGAGTGTATCTTTCAGAATTATTGTCTGAATCCCGATATACATGCTTAAAAGCTACAACTTCCTTAAGTTTTTCCATGAGTGCATATTTCAGAGTTATTATCTAAATCTCGATATACATGCTAAAAGGTATAATATACTTAAGCGTTGTCTATGAGTGTGAATTTTACATTGGAATTATATCACTTGGTGATAATATATATAATGTAATATACAGTAAAACCTTTCTCAAGTAATAAATCAGAAGACAACAAGATGGCTGGTCTCACAAATTGTCCCTAAACACAGTCTCAAGTGTATGTACACTCATGGACAACACTCAAGTAATTTGTACCTTTTACCATGTAAATCAGGATTCAGACAATAACCCCCGATACACAGGGACCTTTATTGAAGACACACATGATAGCCAAGTGTGAAAAAATTGCGAATTTCTTCTTTAAAAAAAAATCAAACACTTTGCACTTCCTTAAGTTTTGTCCATGAGTGTACTAGGTAATTCACAACTATTTAAACAAGAGCAGTTATCTAATTTATCTACCTGGCTACTAATCTATTGTCCGCAGAGAAACCCGATCACTTGCTATTTTAAATATCAGATTGCTTCTATGAACTCTTGCCGCGAGGGAAACCTTGATAACTTTCTATATTGTAACGTGAATGACAAGGCCAAGATACCAGAGTTGGAAAAAGAGGGGTGGACTCTAGAGGCCCCCGCTGCGGTGTGGCAGGCGCTAAAAACAGCATTCCTGTGTGAGGGAGGACCGAGTCTGGTTACATCTGCGGTGAGAAGAAGACGTGGCGACTTGCTTCCGGGCGCCTGGATGATCCTGTAAAGCGGTGCCAGGAGAGCCTGACATCGAAGCGGCCTACAAGGCGGTGTAAGTTCAGGCTTGACTTGACTAGTGTGGAGCGGGAAGCTTCACAAGAGTGACATCCGCGGTGCAAAGGATACTTCTGACGGGGAGGTTGAAGGCAAGTCCCACTGTTGTATTCCTTCTGTTAAGTGAGATACAATAAAGCGCTAACTTTAGCTGCAATCCCTTCGAACTCACATGTGTATCTTTGTGGCATCCTGAGTAAACAAAGTGGGTACTTGGTACAACGTAACAATATTTTATTTCGCTTTGCTTCTATGAACTCTAGCCCAGGCATGCAAATCCAATCCATAAATACAACGAATTTCTTCTTGGAAGCTAAGCGAAGAAGTGCGATCGATTTTTTTTCTTTAGTCTTCTTTTTAATTCAAATTTATCGTCAAACAATTCCGGCAAGGATTATTTGAATATATTTCTTAAACTTCAAATATGCATATATCGAACAAACGAAACAATCCGCCATCCTCTCGAACTTTTATACCATGCTCGCGCAGCTATAGCTGCAATGTCTTACTTCATTGGCTCCTTTTCAGCACGTGATAATACAATGGCCAAAGTATACAAATGAAATAGTTTCAACAACAACAACAAAATGGCTTTTATTAGGGCCCATTGCCCTCTATGGATTCGCCATACAACAACAAAATAATACAGTAATTTTTCTTCCCTTTCCCCATGTGCACGTGAGCCTTTGTTTGAAAAGGGATTTATTTACACATCTGTTCTAAAACTTTCCTCACTACCTATTTTGCGTATGAATCTATTTACAATTGATCTGTAGAAATTATAGAGTTATATTGCTATATTTTTTTCTTTTCTGGAATAGTTCTCAGCGTCTGCAGTGGGTTGCTAAATCTCCATAAGGTGTTTTTAAGTTTTTTTCTCTTTCTTCACCTATATATTTGCATTCTATGATAAAGTGGGAGATTTCATTAGATATCATATTTCCACAAATCCTGCAGTGAATGTTTTTCTTTTTGATGATGAGAATATGACTTTCTCTATCTAGAGTTGAAGTAATTCTAGTCCGTTTAGTTTTAACACATATTTTCGGGTATATCAGCCCTTCGACTGTAGTAAAATAATAACTGAGATAAACCCGAAAGATTGAGTTAACGCAAACTCATAAAGAAACTTATTCCGGATGGATTTTTTATTTATTCACAATTTTGTGAGCATAGAGAATTAATACCTATTATACTGCTTCAATATTGCAGGTATTTCTAGTATTGTATTGAACTATTCTGGTTAGATATTCCGTGTACCAGAGAGGAATTCTTGGTTTAAGGTATTCAACGAATTCATGGACATAAACCTGCAGGAATGGAAATCTAATGCTGCTCATGACTGGTACAGAGCAGGAGGGACAAGCAGCGGTTCTGTCCTCCCAAGAGAACAACATTCTTTGATTTCCAGACTTAAGTCTGGTCATCTACGGACAATGACTTTCCAGAATGGTTGCAAGGTTTTCCCACTATGTACTAAGTGCAATTCTCAACCTGCAACCTTAAAACACATTATTGACTGTATTGACTCATCCATTGATTAGCTCTACTCTTCACCGGCGGTTTATAAGCTTGATACCTTAATATGATTGAGGGAGATAAGAAAGAAGAAGATGGTCATAAGCTTTGAGGATAGTAGAATTGCAAGTATACTTGTATTTGTAATTACTTGTATATCCAAAGGTGCTTGTTTTTCGAACAATGCTATCTAGCAAATAATACACAATGGACGAAATTTAAAAGAGGGTATCCCATTGCATTATTGATTTTCCCCTACTTCATAGGGAAATGACAAAAATTGCAGCCTCACCTACCTATCAAGGAATAGGTCAAGCTATATCAAGCTAATAAGCCTCTCTCTCTCTCTCTCTGAATAGTTTATCGATGATAACTTTGTCTATTTATACTCCCATTTGGAGGGTAGGTGGAAGGATGGTCTAAACTGTTGGTTTTCGACCACTACGACCCGGGATCTAATCCCGCATTGGGCACTTTTTTCTGTTAAAAAAAATGCTCCAATGGCCCCCGATTCTTGTAAAAATCCAACCCCACCAGCGAATACAAATAACCAAACGGGGCTCTGGCGCATTTGTAAGTGCAAAAGTCAAACTGCTTTTCATATGTGGTGCACTTACAGTAAAAGCAGTCGCCAACTACTACCCATCATTATTATCATGGCCTGTACCACGTGTACTTGGGATAATCTATATATATAAAATGAATGTATGTGTGTGTGTCCTTTATGCCTGACTAAACCACTCATTGGAACGCCATGAAACTTTGGGAAGTTATTTAGTATAGTACTGGGAAGGTTTCTAGCAAATAAAATTTTTGAAATAACTTTTCGCCTAAAAATAATCAAGATAAATATTCTAATTTATCTGTTATAATTCAACAATCTGCTCTAAATATTATCATGATGATACGATGATTTTGTGATGTAGAAAATTAGGAAAGACAAAATGAGACAAGAATAATGATACAATTCCAAGGCAAGATACTATTCCTTTAACTTCCAATTACAGAGGGAACCAATTAATATTGATTTTATTCAACTTATCGAGTATTTTTCAAGGGACCGGGAAAAAATGTTCACTTTCGAGAGATTCGTTAGACAAACCTTTACTCGGGTAAAACCCGGGCGAAGCCGGGTACATCCGCTAGTAAAAAATAAAAATAAAAACTCCCATTTAAAGAGTTAGGCAAAAAATCTGAGAATATCGTTAGAAGATAAAAAGATGACTAGAAGTCACGCAGTATTGTTATACCTCTTCACACAAAGACTGTGTATAGCTAATTGCCTGTTTTTAGATAAAATTGTAAACGTATTAATGAAATCATCAATAAATATTTGATTAAAGTATTCAACATTTATTTTATATCTTTAATAATACGGACTTTGTTCTAAAATCAGCTTGCTTTTTACAATAAAACGATGCTAATTGTTGAATTTTGTATTGGATTTTTTTCATTCATTCAAGCTATTTAAAAGAACCACAAAGCAGTAAAATTGCTTGCAAGGTGGATCATTAAAGAAGGTATGGTCGAAACACATATCTCATTTGGAAGATAGCTACTCCTGTTTATCTGAAAAGACTTTTAAATTCATCATCTAAATTCTAAATGTTCTAATGACAACAATGAGACTTTTATTTATTTATGCTTATGAGGTGATACAGCAGCGTATTTGCAATTAGAGAGGAGACAAAATGAATTAAATCTAGAAAAAAGAAGTGAGGACATATCGGTCATTAAAGTCTGAGAGGCAAGGCCTTCAGCCAGTTCAGGGCTTCCGGGGTGACAGAATGGAGATTGGAGATTCCTCCATTGAATTTGTACAGCGGGCAGTCATCTAGTATATGGGACATTGATTGTGGGACGTTGCAGGCACAATTTGGATCTTTGGTGTAGCCCCATAACTTCATCAGCTCTGCACACCTTCCCTGACCTGTCCTAAAGGACTTTGCCGTAGTGGGGGGGCCCGAGTCCGACTTCCAAGTCGTTCCGCCAAGAGATCAACACCACAGAGGTCCGTACGTCTCTTGACCTCACGGACAATACAGCAGCTACATTATGCAATGAGACTTAGTACCATAAAGTTGTTCTAGGAAGAAATAAAAAATATATATTTCCACACAATTGAAATAAAACGTTAGGAGAATTAATCTCAGCGCTTAAAAATGGTATAATTCTTGTAGATGTACTGCTTGTGCTCGCTCAAGTTGGCGAAGCGATGCCTATACGATGAAACTCGAAAGTCCTCCATCGAACCGATGTAGACCGTAGGATCTTACATTCTGGACTTCTTGGGATCTCCAGAACTGACGACTCTGTAGCTGTTAGACATCATGTACTTCGCCACGGTATGGTACCTTCAGTCCCGAGGCCGCGTCGGGAATCTCCTTTGTGACTCTAGAAGATGAAGGGAAGACCTCCTCGGAAGATGTCTTATTCATGTATTTTTCTTATTTATTTATCTATATCGCCTTGAGAGGCGTGCCAACTGTGCCGCCTGTGGGTCCAGCGACGGGTCCGTGCGACCCCTACTCCGGGAAGTGTTCGCTTTCTGTATCTTTCCCCTGGATCTTCAGGCATGGCTGTTCGGTGTCGGCCTCTATACCGAGGCAATGAAGTTAGCCAGTGTGGCGAAGGCTACCATCTACAACTACCATCTTGGTCTTGAGTTGGGTAATGCCAGCCATCTTATTGACCTGCCCACTTTGTGGGAAAGAACTCTCGCAGTCCATCGGTGGCGGAGTCTTACCCGCGGTGGGCGCCACCAATGACGACTTGTATATCAATTATTTTATATTTATATTTATTTATCCTTATATAATATATATCTTATTTATTCAAAGCCAACTGAAATATTGGTAAAATACATGATATTTTGATCCAATATATACCTTTTTAATTAAATATTTATTTATGGATTGCTCTATTTTCAAAATATATATACATATGTATATTATATTTAACCTTATATATATGAACTATTTAAAATAAAAAAGGCATATCCTGACCAGGATATACCTCTTTTATTTTTAATATCAACACCTGACCTTTTTCTATTACTTTTTCACATATATGAACTATGTAATGAAGAATTTTCAGTTTCAATCTCTCTCTCACTCTCTCTCTCTTAGGAATAACGGGCTTGTGGTCTAAATCCTTCCCATTGCTTTTTACCTAAGGATTGAAATAGAAGACCATCAAACCAAAAATTCAAGTTATCCCTAGCATGTAGGTTAACTGAAATGTCTCTCAGGAATAACCTCCCGGATATTGTATCTGATATTGCACGGTACGATGTGAAAACATCAAAATGTTGCTACAAAAAGTTTCCAAAATGGTTACTTCTTAAAGCATTTTGTCTTTAAAAACCTTCATTATCCTGTGTATTTCTCGTATGGGAGATATTTTTCCCAACTACTGGTAATTCAAGGTTTTGTCCTTGTGGGTGTGTTGTTTTTTTAATAGAAATGTCTGTTTTCCTTCTTGAAATTGGATTGCTCAATTCCTCTAATAATCTTACAGCAATTTCTTTCATAATTCCCATCACCTTTGAACTATTCATCTTGACCCATCTTTGCCTAACTAATCATTTCTTCTTTTCTCTTCATACATTAATCTACCATTGATAACAGTATTGGTTGAATGGTTTTATTTTCAGCGTCCCTAGAACATGGGGAGTTCAATGGAAGGATGGTCTAAACCGTTGGTTTTCGACCGCAACGACCCGGGTTCGATTCCCGCATTGGACACTTTTCCTGATTTAAAAAAAATGCTCCAATGGCCCCCGATTCTTGAAAAAGTCCAACCCCACCAGCGAGTGCAAGTAACCAACGTGGCTTTGGCACATTTGTAAGTGCAAAAGTCGAACTGCTTTTCACATATGTAGACATGTGGTTCACACAAAGTTAAATCAATCGCCTAATTCTACACTGGACAACACACCACCACATCCCTAGAACATAAGGTACAGGCCATGATAATCATGATAGGTAGTTAAACACTGATTTTACTGCAAGTGCACTACATATCTACACATCTAGAATCCAGCACGCATCATCCACCATACAGGTATATTTTAAGAACGAATTTACCCTTTCAAATCTGTTTATGAGCTTAATTGTCTAAATTATAATGTATACATTTCATTATCCCTATATTGATTGTGATTAGCTTTTGCTTTTTTATCTTCATTTGCGGTGAATCTGTGGTAAATCCATGTATATTAAATTTCCTTTCCTCCAATTTACCCAGACTAATATATTTATTAGCTTGATTGTCTTTATATAATTTTTCCTGTACATAAATATCATATTACTATTAAGGTACTATTACTGTTTTTCTTGCATGTATCCTACATTTCTGCTTGGAGAATCTGTATAAGACTAAAAGGTCTTAATAAATTTTTTTTTGTTGTTGTTGTATATTTTCAAAATTTTGTTTTTCACACACAAAGAATGTAATATATTTTCTCTCTCAATATAATAAGTATATAAAATATGTAAATAATAATTTGTATATAAAAATAGTATTTATCATTAATTTAATAACGTGATACTCCTGTTGAAGGACTGACAAGTCCGAAAGCTTGAAAATAAAAAGTTGCACAAGAAACTTAGCCCTGGAAGCTTTATTTTATAACATTTAGAAATATATAATACAATATAATATAATGCGGCTTGTGATTGTAAAACGACATTCGAAAACTATCCCGCATGTGTTTCCTTTCAACGAAAAATCAAAATTTTTCCCAAGGAGAAATAACGATTATTTCTAACCTTAGGGATGAGGTATGAAAGGATGAATTGTGAAGAGTAATGATAAACGGAAAAATAAAAGTTGCCAGGAATGGGAATCGAACCCACAGTGTTCCGCTTACCGAGCAGATGCCATGTCCACTTTTTTTTCCGTTTATCATTACTCTTCATAATTCTTCCTTTCATACCTCATCCCTAAGGTTAGAAATAATCGTTATTTCTCCTTGGGATCAATTTTGACTATTCGTTGAAGGGAAACACATGCGGGATAGTTTTCGAATGTCATTTAGAAATTTATCTTAAATAGATGGTTTGCACCACTCTTTCACCAACATCCTTGGTATAGATATGAAGTTGAGCTCATAAATCCATGAGTTGAGTCCATGATATGAAGAGTCCAGATTCTCAACAACTAGGAAAACTTCCTAGCGACTGACCGAAGCTTATCCGTCATGAACAATATGTACATGTGGATTCGCACCTGCCAATAACTTATATCACCATTTATTTCTTGTATTTTCCTCAAGGATGCTTTTCAAAGTAAGTCTTATTTGTGCGTGACTTCATAGTAAGCGATTATTAGGCGTCTCATCCACTTGAAATATAATGCTTCAAAGTAGGTCTTACAGTCTTGTTCATTACTTTATAGTAAGCGATTATATGGTGTCTCTTTCATTTGAAATATTATGCTTCAAAGTAGGTCTTACAATCTTGTATGTAACATCATAGTAAGCGATTATTAGGCGTCTCATTCATTTGAAATATTATGCTTTTATATCTTCAGAGATACGTTTCAATGTCTCAGTTTTTCATTTACCTTTATATAGAATGAGATTCTTTGATGTCTCGTTTATATGTTGAAAAAAAAAATAAATTGCTTGAATATATATTCAATGATGCATTTTCAGGTAGGTCTTATAGCTTTGTACTTGTCTTTTTATTAAGGTATTGCACTACTGGATATATATATGTGGTAATTTAAGAATCATAAACACCTGTGTAAATACTCACCACCTCTTCTTACACCCCCTACTCTAAGATGGACTTTTAATCATTGTACCCAATTCTCCTTTAATCAATTTAACTTTGTATGTATCGTTTTTGAGTGTTCAATTAAATAAAGAGGTACATCTAGAGGGAACGTAGAAACCAAAACTAAACTACCAAACCAAAACCTGAGATCAATCGCCCAGACACCGCGGCGCCAGACGTCCGATGACGTAACGCTTGAGAATATAAAAAGGGCTTGCCCCGCAGCCAATGGAGAGTCAGATCAGCAGATGCAAGATAGCAGACAGCAGCAGCAGATAGATCGTTAGTAAGTTTTTGTGAACGAGGTGGATGGCCCGCCGGCCGCAACTTGGTTTCTGCGTTCCCTCTCTCTGATGCCTCGGTTTCCCTTTGATTCGTCTCTGTGTGCTTTACCACTCACCACCATCACGACTGCACAATCACCATCTTTCCCCACGACTCAATACAACAGACTAGACCACCGATTTACCACATATATATAATATTGTAGCGTAGAAATCAAGTCTTAGTATATCTGAAGATGTAAAAGTATTTATTGATGACGTCACGGCGACTAGTCGACAATTATTAACAAATCAACCAAACTATCTACAGCTAGGGAATCTTGAACAAACAAGCAAAGAAATATTTTAAAGATGATTTTACAAATACAGAGTAATATATTTTTTTATAATCTGTTGAATAATTTCATTGAATAATATTAAATTAAATAATAAATTATTTCTTCGCCACAATATATATATAAATATATGCAAATAATGCATCCCCCAACACCACTGCCAATTTGGATCAAAACTCTATATTAGAGTGTTATCAAAGGGAAATAACACTATTGTCGCGTTGGTACGCTGTTCGTGTACTTTGTCTAATAAGTGTGACAAACAAATTGTGCTATTTGTATGTGTGTTTTAATAAATTTATAAAGGAGAGAAATGCCTCTTTCGATACACAAATGCTCTTCTCCCGTAAATTCTTACTGAAAATAGAGAATATGTTCACTTAAATAAAACTGGTCGAATTTCTGTGAACTTGTCATGAACTTTACATATACCAAATGATTTAAAATTGAAATAATTGATTACTTTTTAGACGTTTTTTCATCAAAATTTTATCTCTTTTTTACGCAACAAGAATTTGGGTCAAATTCTATGTTTTCATTCTGTGTGTACCACTTTCTATTTCCACTAGTGTACATTATGGAACGAAATTCTTTGTATATCTTCAATGATACATTTTAAGGTAAGTGATGTATAGTTTTGTAATGGTCTTTATAGAATTAAATCATTCAATATACCATTTAAGATATAAACCTTGTATTAGAGGGTAGGACATAGTTTTTTTACATGTATATATTACAATTTGATTTGAAGTTCCATTTACACAATGTACAATTCGCACTATTTTTTTCAAACGGAATTCCTACACAGTTCCATCCAAATTTTATAGTCGCTCAATTTGTCAAATCACACGGAAAATTCTAGAAGCACTTACCTAAAAGACATCTATCAGAAACATCAAATTGTTCCTGCGGAGAAAATGAACAAACTGCTCTTCATCTTATCTACGACTGTCCTAACTTTACAGAAGTGAGACATCATTTGTTCCCTGATCTAAATGATTTAACTCTCTTACATCAGCCACTTTGTCTATATAAATTTTATGAACTCTGTCGATTAATACATGTAAATTTCTAAATATTTAATTCTAAGTTCTAATTTGTTTGTTGTTTCCTCTCTAATAGGCGCAAATATTTCAATATCGCGCCTGGTTGATTAATTAAATGTAAATGTAGGTGAACTGATGATAGATCTGAAATATAATTGAGTTTAAAATGATTTACTTCAACCTCTTTTTGGCAAAAACTTTGATTTTGATACATAGTAACCTTTATTGAAGACACACGAGATAATCAAGTGTGGACAAAATTGCCTCTGTCTCCTTGAAAAAAAAAAATAGATGACTGTGACATCGAAGACTTTCTACTTCTTTAAGTTTAGCTCATATAGGAGCACCTGGTAGATAATTCTTCCAAACCTATTATGATACACTAGACGAATGACCCGGGCAACGCCAGGGTTTACCCGATTAAATGTTTTATTCAAACACTATTCGTTACAATTATAAATTGGCGCCGTGGATGTCACTCTTGTGAAACGTCCCGCTCCAAACTTTACAGTCAGATTAGTTACGATATAAATATTCAAATCGAGCGAGCGTCTATAAATATTTCGATTTAGATCAAGTATTCTAATTAGTAAGCGAACTATTATTAATAAATTTTGAAAAGATTTCGATTTTAAACGTATTTATAACCTTGATAGAGGGCGCTGTTCGTGAGCTAAGTAGATAATTTGAATATATAGTTTTAATATTTAATTTATATATAATTTAAAATAACCTATCGTTGTCCTAGGTAGCCTAGTGGTCATGGCATCTGCCCGGTAAGCGGAAGGTCGTGGGTTCGATTCCCATCCCTTGACACTTTTTTTATTTTATCCATTCTGACCAAAATCTATTCGTGAACTTCACACAGTGAACTTCACACAGACAGAATAAGGCAATTATATAAGTAGATTGGTGCGCCATTATGAGAATTCGAAGCTATTATAGGCGCGTAAGATTATTTTTAAAAATAAACAATTTCTACTGTACTTACAGTAGCAATGTACTTACACTTGCAATGAAAATATTAATGGGAGGGCCATACCGCTGTTATATTGCATTTTTTATCTTCCTTTTATAGTGATACTGTTAGGATTTTTATAAGTTGTTTTTTCATAGATTAATTTATTTATATTTTGACCAGATGACCGGACGATTTTACATGTGTATAATTGGTTTTAAATGATGTAAATTAGTTAGTTATGAAAGGAAATTAAAAGTGTTGATTTTCTAAGAGGTGTTTGTGTTTACTCTGCTCGATTGTAGGATAGGAAAGAATTAGTTCCTAACAGGTTATGGGCCCAGCAGAACGCTTCCACTGCGCCGTAGAAAGAATTTAGAGCTAAATAAAAAAGTAAAGTCTAAAGAAGTGTAGCTGAGACTAAAGTCTAAAGAAGTCAAAAGGCTAAAGTTCAAGAAGCTGAAGGTTGAATAAGAAGAAGTTGAAAGGATAAAGTTCAAGAAGTTGAAGTTTGAATAAGAAGAAGTAGAAAGTTTAAAGAAGAAGAAAAGATTTAAGTTATATTTTTTTTGTGAATTTGCATAACTAGAAATATCAATGGCTGACGAGTTGAGAATACCTAAACTAGACGGCAATAATTACTATTATTGGGCCATAAGAATCAAATCAATTTTGATTCAGAAGGATATATGGGATGCAATTGAGCCTGGCTTTCCTAGTGAGACTACAGAAAAACAGAAGCGGAAAGATAATTTGGCATTATCTGTCATATTATTGTCAGTTGAGGATTCATTCCTAGATGATATCGGTGATTGTAAGCGAGCGATCGATGCATGGCAGATACTGGAGGAAATCCACACAAAATATGGCTTGCTGCACATATTACAGTTACTGAGAGAATTTTTCAACATTGTCAAAAGAAATGACGAAGATATGAAAGAATATTTCGCGAGAATAATGGATTGTCATAGAAAATTAGCAAAGTGCCACCATGGATTTGGGGATGGCGAATTAGCGTTGATTATGCTATTGGGATTACCAAAAAGTTACGAACCACTAATTCTCAGTTTAGAACAGCAGGAGGAGAAGCTATCTACTAGTATGGTTAAATCTAAATTACTTTTAGAAGAAAAACGACAGAAACAGCGTCAAATTCCTCAAGAAGATCCTAATTGCGCCTTTGCGGTAAGAAGAAAGGAGGATACATGCAAATCACCATGTCAAGAGCGAAATAAATTTGAATATGATCATCCAAGGAATTATCATAATACGTGGACGGAAGGGAAAAAAGAAAATTATAATTATTTCAGGCGGATAAGATGTTTCAATTGTGGCAAATTAGGACACATGGCTAGGAATTGCAGATTTGCCAACTCATCAAGGAGAATTAACGAAGGTATGCTGAAACAAAGTACGTTAGACCTTACTCATAAAGTCCTATTTGCAAATAACTTGAAAAGCAATAACTCCCAGAATATCTGGTTTCTGGACAGTGGAGCTACTGAACACATGACGTCGAACAGACTGAAAATGACGAATACAAAAAGTATTTCAACTTCTGTTGAAATGGCTAACAATGAGAAAATAAAAGTATCAGAGATGGGTGATGTTACCATCAAACTCGGTCACGAATATGGAGGTGAAACCTCGTTCTTGGAAAACGTTTTATACGTTCCTGAATTAGACGGAAATATTTTGTCTGTTGGAAGGATTGAGGAAAGAGGAAACAAGGTTTTATTCCAGAATGGTAAGGCCTCTGTTTTTGGAAGTGATGGCGGGTTAATTTTGAAATCTAATAGAAGAGGAAGAATCTATACAGTGGAAGAACTGAAGATGGCTAAAGTGAAGTCACCTAGTGCAGATATCTGGCACAGAAGGCTAGGACACATTTACAAAAGGGATCTCCAAAATGTAAGTGACACAGCAGAGTGCGAGGTGTGCCTTGAAGGTAAAATGAGAAGACTCCCATTTCCTTCCAAACCTGTCGAAAGTAAGAAGACTTCATCACCCTTGGAGCTCATCCATTCGGATGTAGTAGGTCCCATTAGCCCAATGTCAAAGGGAGGAAACAATTATTTTGTGACGTTCATAGACGACTTCACTCATTACACAAAAGTATATTTTATGAGGTCCAAATCGGAGGTACTTGACAAATTTAAGGAATATAAGAACAGTGTTGAGAGTTACCACAGCAGAAAAATCAAAGTCTTAAGAAGTGATAATGGGACGGAATATGTTAATGGCGAATTTAATAAATTTCTCAATGAAAATGGTATCAAGCGACAGCTTACAGTTCCAAGAACACCTCAGCAAAATGGAACTGCGGAAAGAATGAATCAGACATTGCTAAACACATCCAGATGCATTTTACTTGAATCAGGGATTCCCAAATCGTTCTGGGCAGATGCCGTAAATACAGCATGTTACTTGAGAAACAAATGTTCTAGTAAGGCGATAAGTAACAAAATACCAGAAGAAATGTGGACCGAACGGCCAGTGAAGATTGACTCAAGAAGCAGAGAATGTGTTCTAATTGGTTATCCGGAAGGAGTCAAAGGGTACAAGGTTTGGGACTTCAGAAACAATAAGGTCTTCGTAACCAGAAATGTCAGATTTAGAGAAGATGTTTTCCCAACTAAGAAAGTCGATAAACAAATTTCACATGAAACTGATTTTTTCCAGGTTTTACATGACAATTTTGAAGAAGACTATGAATCTGTAAATGAGGAAGAGACGAAATTTGTAGAAAGAAACCAGAAAGACGAAGAACTAAAGAAGGAAGATGAAGGGGAATACCAAAATGAAGCTGCGATCCCAAGAGGATATTCAGGGACTGATGAAGAAACAATATCGGTAGAGAAAAATCTGAATAACTTAGAACGAAAAGAGGATGAAGAGCAGGCCTGTGAAGACGAAGAACTGAGGAGAGAAGACGAAGAGGAAGGCCAGAATGAAACTATAATCCCAAGAAGATCTTCAAGAATTGCGGCTTGGCGGAGGGAGTATTGCAGATTTTCTAACTAAGGGAGTTGGAAGAATTAAACTGACCAGGATCTTGGGCACTCTAGGCCTCCGATGAGGGTATGAAAACAACTTTAAAATGGGGGGCATTGTTAGGATTTTTATAAGTTGTTTTTTAATAGATTAATTTATTTATATTTTGACCAGATGACCGGACGATTTTACATGTATATAATTGGTTTTAAATGATGTAAATTAGTTAGTTATGAAAGGAAATTAAAAGTGTTGATTTTCTTAGAGGTGTTTGTGTTTACTCTGCTCGATTGTAGGATAGGAAAGAATTAGTTCCTAACAGATACTGATGCTAGACTCTTGGAATGGGTATTTTAGATGAACTTTGGACATAAGCTTTGAGGACAGCAGAATTATAGTAATAATAATAATAATAATAATGATAATAATTATTATCGTTAGATAATGATAATGATCATAATGATGATGCGCGCGCATCCGTGACAGAGGCCGATGAGGAATGAGGAAAGACGGTCGTGACTATATATAGTAATAATAATAATAATAATTATAATTATCATTAGATAATGATGATGATCATAATGATGCGCGCGCATCCGTGACAGAGGCCGATGAGGAATGAGGAAAGACGGTCGTGACTATATATAGTAATAATATAAATATATGTTATTATATCAACTATATTAATTAAATCAAATACCTAAACACTAATATAATACAATTTTTGCCATCACACACACTTTTTTCCTGTAGTTTACGTGTTACTTCTGTATTGCTATTCTATGGCACTTCTAATATTTATTATTGATATACTTTTAGTATGAAGTAAATTGCACCCAAGGGATTTCTCGGGCGAAGCCGGGTCATTCGTCTAGTTACATATAATTATAATCCATATAAATCCATACCTGATCCTTCCAGGTTAGAAAGATAATCATAAATATATTTACAAAAATGGTTAAATCTGTGATAATTATCTCTAGAATTTACAAATTGATATAGATCTACAATTTTTTTTTATTGTCTAACGCATAAGAAGAGTGGACATTATGACATGTATACCATAGTTTCGGGCTTTGTCCCTCATCAGTACAGGGGCGGCTTCGATTTCATAACATCCTAAGAAAGGAGTTATGAAATCGGTCAAATTTTCTTTAAAAATGTGTTTAAGATTATGAAATCGGTTCGGTTCAAAATTACTTTATTAGGTACCGCTCAACAAGAGCAACCTAGTTTATGATAATTGAAACAATGAATAATATGTGAAGGTTATTCACATATTAAACAAAATTTTAACGCGGGATTCAATCCGGGTTCATGACTGTCGGGAATCGAGGGTGTTACCTACTTGTCAACTTTAGAATATGAAATGGCAAATTTTCGATTTTTAGGCCAGAAAATAAAATAGGAGGATGGTATTCATGTATATATAATAAAAGAGTAACACTCTCATGTTCAAAAAACATGCATGTAGTAATGTAGTTGTGTTGTTCATGTAGGATGACTGTAATGTGGCATGTTGGTTGCAGTCGTGGTGGCCACAATGTTTAGAGTGGTTTCGCTCTCCACTTCTCCCATCCATATTTCCAATTTTTTTTCTTATTTTCCATAGGATTATTCAAATAATAATCTGTATATATTTACCATATGTATATAATCTTTCTCCATTTTTACCCCTTTGTATATTTCCCACTTTCATAGGTTTCTCCGTCTTGTAACCCCAAGGAGAATCCTCTGTAAGACCTGTGTGTCTTAATATAGGTTTTTGTGTGAGAATGTGTGTGTGATTAGAGTGGTTTCAGGCGTGATTGGGATTACACAAAAGGACGAGACATGTTGGATATCACCACAGAGATGGCGAGAGAGCAAGTGAAGCCGAGACCGTTCAAAGCAGATCTGTCTAGAGGAGTCTGTCAATCCTCGTGTCTCCAAGCGGACTAATCTGTTTGAGTAAGAAAGGGGCATACCTGAGAACCTGACTTGTTTTTCTGACTTTTTTTCCCTCTACAAGCGCCGACTGTCACTCACTCGAAATTTTATTTCTGTCACATTGGCAATCACACTAAAACTATATAACACATGGTTATCTAGGTATATATTGTAATATATTACAACATATATGTATTAAGAGCATAGTTGTCTATAATTGTTAAGATATGTATTCTATTTAGGTGAAATAATAACAGAAACGAACAATTAATAATTTATTAACAACCCATATATTCCATCCACCATTTCTTTAAATAAAATTAAGATATATTCCCCTGAAACACAAAAATAAATCTATTTTACACACAAAGTAAATCAAGATGTATAAAAATATAATACATACATACAGCGTTATTAAGATTACCAGTCTAATACAGATTCACCGCAGGAAGGACAGATAGAGCTCCTATACTCCAGTCAGCACAGAACCCAACAATAGCCTCAAATCGAGAATAAAATGATTATTTTAAAAGAAAGTTTTTTTATCCCTAGTACACGTGGTACATATCATGTTAATCATGGTGGATTCAACTCATTTTGCAGATTTATTTTGAATTTTATAAAAAAAACTTACTAAATTCCATTGGAACGCTTTTATTTAGAAATTACTTCTTTTTAGTATTGTTTTAATTGAATAATTCTCTAATAGCAAGCATATTTTCATTCTAAAATATTCCCTAAAACTTTTTTAAATCTGTAAATTGCTTTTCTCAAATACACACAATACTTTACAATTTGATTTCATTTAACTAAATTTGCATACCAACCCTTTGTACATATATCAATTGTGTTGATATTTTTTTTTACTGTAAGTGCGCTACATGTCTACACATGTGAAAAGCAGTTCGACTGATAAGAGAGTAAAATATATGTAGATGTAGTGTAATCGATAAAATTATATAAAAATTTTAAGACAATGTTTCCCAATAGGTATATTCATCAAATCGAATGAAACATTAAATCTGTATTTGTGCTGTAGATGGAAGAAAAGAAAGAGAAGAAGACCTTCAATGAGATGGCTTGAAGAGATCAAGAAAGCTAACGGAAGGTCACTGATGAATATTGTGGCGAAGAAATAATTTATATTTTATTATTTAATTTAATAATTCAATGAAACTATTCAAAACAGTTTACTCTATGAAAAATAATACAATTGTGATAGTGTACTGGGATATGGTGCATAAATTATGAAAAAAGGCATCTCCTTATCGTGCAACTGATAGTTGTTGATGGCTTGCGCCATCTATCGGAATAAATATTATAATAAGGTACAGCTTGCACCACGCTGATGAGGGCCAACAGCCCGAAACGCGTACGTGGTTAGCTTTTCTTGATTAATCAAGAATGGGTAATTGGCCAATTCTGGAATAATTAAAAATCAACGAGAATAGTTTATATTTATTCCGATAGATGGCGCAAGCCATCAGCAACTATCAGTTGCACGATAAGAGATGCCTTTTTTTCATAAGATTACTCTATATTTGTAAAATCATCATACGTGTTCCTTAACTTGCTTTCTCAATATTCTCTAGCTGTAGATAGTTTGTTTGTTGATAATTGTAAACTAGTCGTACTGACGTCATCAATATATACTTTGACATCTTAAGATATTCCAAGACTTGATTTCTACGCTACAATATAAAGGAAATATTTGCTGAAGAAAGTTCTGGAGTGTAAAATCAATGTAAAAAGAGAACAGTTAGAAGAAGGCTCAAACTGTGTGTTGTGATGTGTTGTGTTGTGTGTATGTTGTGTGTTTGTGTGTGTTGAGTATGTTGTGTTGTGTGTGTGACAATTTGACAATTAAAAATAATTTATTGACATCTAGTCAACAGCAAAATGAGAATCTACAATTAGAGTTAAAAATTAAGAGAAATATTTATATATATTTACACCAGACGGAGCCTTCTCTGAAGGGACGTCTGGATCCTATCAGGAGCTACAAGCCGTCTTGAGTGTGGACAAGCCCTTGCCAATGACGAATTTCTTGTCTTAAACATGCGCAATGACAATGTTGAGGAATTTGGAGAGAGTTATCTTGTGTTTAGGCGAGAGTTTCTTGAGGAGTTACCTCCTGTGTGTATTGTGTTTCGTGTGTGTTGTTTGTGTTTGTTGCTTGTGTGTGTGTTGTGTTGTGTGTATTTGTGTTTTGTGTGTGATGCACTAGATTATGTTGTTGTTGTTTCGAGGAAGCACACAGGATTAGGTTTAATAAAACCTTCTGAAAATGACAGATTTCATTCCAACAAGACTGCAGTTGGTCTTGAAAATCATACGTATAAAATTGATTTTCTGATTTTCTTCGGATCCCCATCTTCGGGAATCTCGATTTTGATGTGAGGGCATCCTTCTTGTGCTTTCTTGTTGTTGCTTATTTCTCAAGTCGTTTAAACGATCTCCATTAGGTTCCATTGTCTCAGCTTTTATAACAAGATTATAGATCAAAGCTATAAGGAAATAAAGAGCAGTGATTCAAGATAGAGCAGCATGGCATCAATGGAGACCAAGACTTGCTCAATAGGAGAGAAACTGAATAAGAACAATTTGTACAGCTACCGCCATTTTTTAGATTAATTTTAATCAATATATCAAAACTTTTTCAAATAAGTCAAACTTCCTTCTGTCCTTATTGCGGTGAAAAATAATGAGAGGGATTGGCTCATCAGTGGTGAACCCTGCCAGCGGTTTCGTCAGTGTAATCCATCATATCGTTTTTTAGAGTTCTACTATTGTATTGGAGCATTCTGCTTATATATCCGTCACTGAACTCTATAAAATCAACAAGAAATCCAGGGTTAAGTTTCTTGTACCATTTTCATGTCTCTAGCTTTCAGGCTGACATGTCCTTCAACAGGAGCAACTAGACGTTATACTGCTGGAAGTGATACTTCTAGGTGCTCCTGTTGAAGAGTATGTTAGCCTGAAAGACAGAAGAATATAAATGGTTCAAGAAACTAACAACACTAACAAGATTTAGAACAGGCCATCTCAAGCTATTGAAGATAGAAAATAATCACAAAATCTACCCCACTTGTCCGAAATGTAGCTTGACACCTGCATCTCCAGAACACATTGCTAGTTTATTTTATATATTATAAGTCGGGGATTAACGTGTATTGAAATGTATGGTTAATCAAACTGCTGGAAAGGTTAACCACTGATGATCCAAGCCATCCCAATATTTTTCGTCGCAGTAAAGACATAGGCAGTTTGTCATATCATAAAAATACACATTCGTGATTACTGATATCATTTCGTTTATATAGATGACGCGTTATTACCTTATGTTTAGTATCATAACTTGTTACAATATAAATTTCAAATGACTACTGTATAGTGCCAAATAACTTTTAGACGGACATTAGGAAAACTTAAGCAAAAAAAGGCACAAGAGAACCCTTGCCACGGAAAAATAAATTTACTTTTAAAGAAATAGAAACAGTAGCCAAAACAAAAATAAACAAGAACTGGAGGATCCCACTTAAGCACAGTTTGTACAGTGGAGTGAACCCAAGAGGAGCTCTGAACCTCAGAAATAGACAGCATCAGACAACACTAACAAGATTTAGAATAGGCCATCTCAAGATATTGAAGATAAAAAAATAACAACAAAATCTACTCTACTTGCCCAAAAATGTAGCTTGGTGCCTACAGCTCCGGAACACATTTTGGCTTGCATTAGATGCACTAAACAGGACCTTTGGGAGAGGCCGCTACTTATAAAATAGTTTGAGGAGCATGAACTCATGGAATTTGTGTAATCTTTACACAAGGGGATAAGAAACAATAATTAAGCAAAATACCTGGATATTACAGATTGCTTAGTAACACAGGTTTAAACAATGGATAATAAAAAGCCTTGCAAATTGTTACAGAATCATACAAAAGGTTTCATATTAAGATAGGATTATCTTAAAATTCTACGTTTAAAAGTAAGAAAAAGAGGAAAACAAAGTCAGATAAGATTAAAAATAGACATATCTCCTGACAGCTCAAATGAGCCTTAAGGCAGAGACTTATCTAGAGAAATACAATTGGCCTTAAAAATTATAAATTTTTTAACTCTTCTAGTAAAATTGCTTGAGGTTTTTAAAATTTAATAAAAAATATAACGATAACTTATATCTTTTTATTATATGGCTTGCGCCATCTGTCGTGACGATTATGAACTAATCGTTGATTTTTAAAAATTATTCCATAATATTGGCTATATATCCTTCTTGATTGATCAAGGAAAGACGAGGGCCAACAGCCTGAAATGTAGTTTGTTTTACTTTATTAATTAAGATTAATTAAAATCAGCGATCAGTTGATATATATTCAGACAGATGGCGTAAGTTATCAACAACTTTCATTTGCACAATTATTAAATACTTTTTTCCTAATAATCTATTGAGTAAAAATCAGCGCATTAGTGAAAAAAAAAGTTGCGAAAAAAGACTCACCCATCACCAATAGTTGGTATTGTAGACGCGTTGGTAGTGTCCCAGTTCAGGTTTGTAGTAGGCATAAGGGTAGTTGTAGAGACCCACGGGATAATAGCCATAGGCGCTGACTTGATGGCTCTGTTGGACATTGGTGTAAAGGTTTTTCTTTCCTTCATCCCCATTGGTCACCACCAGCACACATGCCAGGACACAGATGATCTACAAACCATACACACCATGTCTATATCACACACACAGCTTTATTAAGACCATAAACCTTATACAGATTCACCACAAGAAGGAAGCATAGATGGAGCTCCTATACCCCAGGTAGCACAGTACCCAACAACAGCCTTCAGGTCCAATGCATATCCAATGGCCACAGAATTTAAAAACACACAAAAACACAGCTTTATAAAGACCACCGGTCTTATACAGATTCACCACAGGAAGTAAACATAGATAGAACTCCTATATTCCAGGTAGCACAGAACCCAACAACAGCCTTCAGGTCCAATGCATATCCAATGGCCACAGAATTTAAAAACACACAAAAACACAGCTTTATAAAGACCACCGGTCTTATACAGATTCACCACAGGAAGTAAACATAGATAGAACTCCTATATTCCAGGTAGCACAGAACCCAACAACAGCCTTCAGGTCCAATGCATATCCAATGGCCACAGAATTTAAAAACACACAAAAACACAGCTTTATAAAGACCACCGGTCTTATACAGATTCACCACAGGAAGTAAACATAGATAGAACTCCTATATTCCAGGTAGCACAGAACCCAACAACAGCCTTCAGGTCCAATGCATATCCAATGGCCACAGAATTTAAAAACACACAAAAACACTGCTTTATAAAGACCACCGGTCTTATACAGATTCACCACAGGAAGTAAGCATAGATAGAACTCCTATATTCCAGGTAGCACAGAACCCAACAACAGCCTACAGGTCCGATGCATGTCCAATAGCTACAGAATTTAAAAACTTAAATACACACAGCTTTAAAAAGACCACCGATCTTATACAGATTCACCACAGTAAAGTAGCATAGATAGAGCCCTCATAGATTATACTGACCAACTTGGTATTCGAATCCAGTATAAATAAGGTTTTGACCAGTATTGTTTTGGACCATGATATACCACTTATATATACAGATACAGCTTTATTAAGATCACCGGTCTTATACAGATTCACTGTAGGAAGGAAACATAGATGGAGCTTCTATACTACAGACAGCACAGAATCCAACAACAGTCTCCAGGTCCGACGCATGTCCAATAAGCACGGATTCCACCGTGCATATGTCAAGGTTAGCGTATCACTGAAAAGACGAGTATGGAATCAGCCACGTTCTATTCTTCACTTTCCTCATCCAAATGGACCACGACATTCAGCGAATCTATCAATCTCCTCCGAACGTTGACTATATATCTACTAGATATTTAAATAATCTCCATATTAACATGAAGCATTAGAGCGCCATCTATTATCATAAATTTAAACTATTTTTGACGCGTATGATTCTTTTTAAATCAAAATAATTTATACTGCTTTTACTTCAATGATAAATTAGTTAGAGGGCCTGGCTTATCACACACACACACACACACACACACACACAAAGCTTTATTAAGACCACCGGTCTTATACAGATTCACCTCAGGAAGAAATAATAGATAGAGCTCCTATACTCTACCCAAACAAATGCGAGTAACCTCCTCTCTTCCATTTTCATGATCCTCACCCAAAATCTCAAAAACTGTTTAATAATGACAACTTACAGTGATACTCGTCCGCATTCCATTCTCAGCACAAATCCCGGAGTATATTTTGGTAAATTCAGATAACGTCTTAGAAAGATGTTCTGAACTTGGTCAACTACTTTTATTTTGTCAAGTGCCCCAAAAGGGTACGGCGTATAACATGTGAGGTTAGATTGTCGAATCAAATAATTTCATTGCCGCATTTAAAGAGTTCGTCTTGGATTTTGTCAAGACGGCCTGGCTTATCAGTGGTGAACCCTCCCAGCAATTCCGACAGTTTGATCAACTATACCGCTGTAATATTGCATTTGACCGTTTTGTTTTTTACCTATACTGAAGCTTCCCTCTTGGAAAAGATATTTTAAATGAACTATGGACATAAGCTTTGAGGACAGTATAAATACATATAATTATAAGTATTTACTGTCCTAAAAGCATATATCAATAGTTTATTTAAGGTACTTTTTTCCAAGAGGCCAGCTTCAGTATCAGTATAAAATCAAAACATCCCAATTCGATATTGCAGCTGTATAGTTGATCAAACTGACGAAACTTCTGGAAGAGTTTTCACAAACATATATCAAATATTAGAATCTATTATAGACGCGTATGATTCTTTTAAAAATTAAACAATATCTACTGCCCTTACTGCAATGGAAATATTAATGAGAGGGCCTGGCTTATCAGTGGTGAACCCTCCCATTAATTTTTCCATTGCAGTAAGGGCAGTAGAAATTGTTTTATTTTAAAAAGAATCATACGCGTCTATAATAGTTTCGAATTTTGATAACAGATGGCGCGCTAATGTATCATATTATATAGGTTTTTAACTTTTAATTAGACGATTTTAATTTATATTTAGATATTTTTCATTTTAATTTAGACACATGGACTTTTCTATAAAAAGTCCAAGTGTCTAAATTGAAATGAAAAATGTCTAAATAAAAATTGAAAAAGTCTAAATAAAAATGAAAGTGTCTGAATTAAAATTTAAAATGTCTAATTAAAAGTTAAAAACCTATATATCAAATATAACCCCTAAATATAAAGCGGATAAATCTTTTTATCCAGGTTATGCCTAAAAAAAGGAATAATTTCCCAATAAATATTGCTTTAAAAAAAGATTGAGCATTATTATAATAATTAGTAGTAGTAATAATTATTATAATAAGGAGGATCTCAATTATATATCATCACCAAAATATGCAAATCAACCCGGTATATTATTTGCATATTAAGGGGTGAAAACGAGAACAACAATTATAATAAGATATAGCAATAACGCGTCATTTATATAATACAAATGAAAACACCAAAAAGAGCGAATGTTTCTTTTCACAAATAAATCAAACGGTCTGGTAGATTAAATTGGCGAAAACCGCTGGGAGGGTTCACCACTGATGAGCCAAGCCCTCCCAATATTTTTTCATCTCAGTAAGGACAGTAGAAGTTGGAATTATTTGTGAAAAGAAACATTCGCGTTTTGGTGTTTTAATTCGTTGTATATAGATAACACGTTATTTCTTTGTATTAATTTATACCTAACTGGCCTTGTCCTTATTGTTTGCGGAAGAGCATTGCTTGATGCGAATATTTGAATGTAATTCTACTGTCCTAAAAGCTTATGTCCATAGTTTGCTTAAATATCATTTCTAAGATTCCACTCTTCAGTGTTGCATATAAAAGCAGAATGATCCAATACAGTATTTGCCTTAAAATGCTACCATTAAGCATGCAAAAGATGTATTAATAGTCACGATCCAATACAGTATTAGAGCTCTAAAGAAGCGGTCTGGTAGATTAAATTAGCGAAACCGCTGGGAGGGTTCACCACTGATGAGCCAAGCCCTCCCAATATTTTTTTCATCTCAGTAAGGACAGTAGAAGTTGGATTTATTTTTGAAAAGAAACATTCGCGTTTTGGTGTTTTCATTTGTATTATAATAAGAATTAATCGTATATCATCATCAAAATATGTAAATAAATACAATATATTAGTTGCATATTAAGGGGTCGAAACGAGGACAAACAACGTGTGGTAAATCTAACTCTATTCCCTATTAAATTATACTGATAAAGAATGAACAACAACACCAGTCGTATCTATAAGAGCCGTTCAAAACAATAGTAGAATTCTTAAAAGCGGTATGGTAGATTAAACTGGTGAAACAGCTAGAATGGATTCACCACTAATAAGCCAAGCCCTCCTCATATATTTTTCATCGCAGTAAGGACAGTAAAAAGCTTATATTGAATTAATAAAAAGTGATACGTAATCTTCCCTTTTATTTAATACTTATCGAGATTGACAAGCATAAAATGTGGATATAAAACTGTCACTGATTTCATATTATCAGCACAATCTCTCCTAACCTCATCAAAATTTATACAGATGGAAGCAGATTTAATGATGGATCCTTCGCAAGCGGAGTCTTCATCGTCAATGAATCAGAAAAGAAAAAAATGAAATTCAGGAACCCCAATAACTTCTTTAATTTTCGAGTAGAATTACTATCAATTGAAAAAGACCTGACAGAATGTAAAAACTCCAACAAAAACATCTGGATTCTCTCTGACAGCCTCAGTGCTATACAACACATAAAAGATATGGATTCTGCCAAAGACAAAACAACGAAAAAAATAATCAAAATCCTCAAAAAAATCTCACAGGAAAACCAGATCACGTTCCAATGGATCCCCTTTCACGTTAACAAAGACGGCAACGAGAAGGCTGACCAGTTGGTTAAAGAAGGCTGTAAGGGCCAGCCTGAAAACTCCTAACTCACCTATTCTGAAATTTCTTCCATCCACAAACAAAAAATAAACTCTCTCTGGAAATCCACCCTAAACCACCTTTGGTACACCCCTATACCTAACGAATCTTCTTTCCACACCTTTACTAGGGAAAAACAAACGGCGATTTCAAGATTACGAACAGGTCATCTTAGAATGCTCAAATTTAATGGAAAAATCAAAAGATTCCCGAAATTCTCCAAATGCGATTCTCAACCAGTCAGTCCTGAACATCTATTGAATTGTATCAAATCTTCAAAAAAAAAAAAAAAACTCTGGGAAAACCCCAGGACTATAATAGAAAAACTGAGACAATGGGACTTAATGGAGATCGTTTAAACGAATTGATGAATAAGCAACAACAACAACAACCTAATATCACTGATTCTAGTTTGAACAAGGAGATTTGATCCTACCAATATGTAGCTGAAGGTGTACTCACCAGGAAGCGGCAGATGTCCATGATTGCTAACTTCTAGCTTCTCCCCCACCTGGCTTATATACCCCGGAACTTCAAGGTCTAAACTTGCAGGTGGGGTGACCTTGACCCATCGAATACATCAGGGGAGAGAGAGTCTCTGTACAAACCCACAAATATTTTAATTCAGACGTATTTTCTCTAATAGACCATCTTTTTTGGTACAGAATTCTTAGTTTCTTCTTCTTGTTCCAAAATCACTTTATTACGTACCGCTCAAAATGAGCAACCTAGTTTATGATAATAATTATTAGTTTAAAAAAGTTCTTGACAACCTAATCAACACGGAAGATAAAATATACCCATGCATTTTATATTCTGTTTTCTAATTGATTGTGTATATACACTCATGTGTGTTGACAAAACTTAAGAAAGTTGTACCTTTTAGCATGTATATTGGAATTCAGACAATAACTCTGAAAGATACACTCATTGACAAAATTTAAGAAAGTTGTACCTTTTATCACGTATATCGGAATTCAGACAATAGCTCTGAAAGATACACTCATGGGCAAAACTTAAGGAAGATGTACCTTTTAGCATGTATATTGGGATTCAGACAATAACTCTGAAAGATACACTCATGGACAAAACTTAAGGAAGTTGTAACTTTTAGCATGTATATCGGGATTCAGACAATAACTCTGAAATATACAGTCATGGGCAAAACTTAAGGAAGATGTACCTTTTAGCATGTATATCTGGATTAAGACAAAAACTCTGAAAGATACACTCATGGACAAACTTAAAGAAGATGTACCTTTTAGCATGTATATCTGGATTAAGACAAAAACTCTGAAAGATACACTCATGGACAAAATTTAAGAAAGTTGACCCTTTTAGCATGTATATCGGGATTCAGACAATAACTCTGAAAGATACACTCATGGACAAAACTTAAGGAAGTTAACCTTTTAGCATTTATATTGGGATTCAGACAAAAACTCTGAAAGATACACTCATGGACAAAACTTAAGGAAGTTAACCTTTTAGCATATATATTGGGATTCAGATAATAACTCTGAAATATATTTGATACACAGTGACCTTTACTGATAACACACGAGAACCCCAACATATTATAATTGTAATTTAGAGGTAGGTTGATATGCAAATATTAAAATATCACAATAATTTTATTTTTATCCTCTGAGGATCATTTGTATGTTGGAAGTTGAAAGTTGAAAAAATATAGCTACATCAACCAATGTTGTTGTTGTTGTCGTGTCCAATGAAGAGCCTCAGATGTCCCCGTGCATCTCAATCACAGCAGTAGCAATGTCCACTATACTGGGGGGGGGGGGGGGGGGGGTAAAGCTACTGCTCTGGGTCTATGTCAATTTTCTGCAAGGCTGCGGCCATTGCTGGGCATGAGAATATGTGGGTAGGTGTTAGTTCCACACCAGGAAAGTTGTTGCATGTTCTATAGGTTCTTGTGCCATATGGATGTATTGTCATTCTTTTATAGTGTTTTGTTCTAATTCTTGTCATAGTTTTTTTAAATTATTTTCTCAGAGTTTATTTCGCATATTTGATCTTTTCTTATTTTTTGTTTAACCACCAATCATTTTGGTTAACGTTGGGAATTAAATAAATTATTGGTTGATGTAGCTACAGTTAAACCTGTCTATAGCGCCCCCTCTTGGGACTCACCAAAATAGGGTGCTATAGAGAGGGAGTGCTATAGACAGGTCACTTTTAATGTAAATCGCATTGTACTACGTATTTAAATTCGGGCGCTATAGAGAGGGAGGCGCTATTTAGAGGGAGAGCTATAGGGGGATTAATAAACACGTATAATTAACTTACAATATCTCATATGATTATATGTGTTAATAACTTTGCTTATAAAAGAGATTCCCTGAAAGCTTATAAAGAAGAAATAATAGAGAAATTTTATAATAGAGAGAGCGCTGATGTATATTTTTGTTGTGATATATAAAACAAAATTAGACTGAATCATTATTCAAAAGTATATGAAAAAATGGTAGCTGTCGTTTTAGTTTTTTTTTGCTTATCCCTAGTACACGTGGTACAGGCCATGATAATCATGGTGGGTAGTTAGCGACTGCTTTTTTTACTGTAAGCGCACCACATGTCTACACATGTGAAAGCAGTTAGACTTTGCACTTACAAATGTGCCAGAGCCCCATTTGGTTACTTGCACTCTCTGGTGGGGTTGGACTTTTGCAAGAATCGGGGGCCCATTGGAGCATTTTTAAAAATTTTAAACAGAAAAAAATGTCCAATGCGGGAATCGAACCTGGGTCGTAGTGGTCGAAAACCAAACGGTTTAACCAGTCTTCCACCGAACCCCCGTCCTTTTAGTAAATTGCATCAACACTACCTGTTAGAAGAAGTAAATCAAGTCGGCGTACTAGCAACAACTCCAACTTGAGCAAATTCAGACAAAATACCAACATGTATGTCATGGTTTTACCCATATTAAGCCTATGCTCTACAAAAAGAAATAACTCGAAAATGTATTATTTTAGCACATTTTCATAAGCAGTAAGATTCCATTTCCTCCCTATATATACAGTCATGGACAGATCTTAAGGAAATTATACATTTTAGAATGTATATCGGGATTGAGGCAATAACTCTGAAAGATACACTCATGGGCAAAACTTAAGGAAATTATACCTTTTAGGATGTATATCGGGATTGAAACAAATAACTCTGAAAGATACACTCATGGACAAAACTTAAGGAAATTATACCTTTTAGGATGTATATCGGGATTCAGACAATAACTCTGTAAGATACACTCATGTACAAAACTTAAGGAAATTATACCTTTTAGGATGTATATCGGGATTGAGACAATAACTCTGAAAGATACACTCATGGACAAAACTTAAGGAAATTATACCTTTTAGGATGTATATCGGGATTGAGACAATAACTCTGAAAGATACACTCATGGACAAAACTTAAAGAAGTTGTATCTTTTAGCATGTATATAGGAATTCAGACAATAACTCTGAAATATATTACAGTGACCTTTATTGAAGACATACGTGATAACCAAGTGTAAACAAAATTGCCAGTCTCCTTAAAAAAAGAAGAAAAAAACACATGACTCTGGAAACATAAAAATATGAAACTTCCTTTAGTTTTGTCCATAAGTATAAAATAAATATCTAAATGTCTCAATAAATGTATTTGTTACTCTCTACAATCAAAACTACTGAATACAAAAATTAATATGTTTCATTTATAGATAGCTGATGATAAAAGTCATTCTGAATATAGACCAATCCATATTTACATCTTTAGATAATAAAAGTCATGGATTGAATAAAATATTTACACCCCCAAGATAGTGGACATTGCTGCTGCTGTGATGGAGATGCATGGAGACATCTGAGGCTCTTCATTGGACACGACAACAACAACAATAAAAGATTTATTTGCCAATATTTCAGTTGGCATAACGCCAACCTTTGTCAAAGCATTACATTTTTATATAAATTTTAAAGATATAAATATTGATTGCTCTATATATTCAGAACAATTTTAACCAGTTTTGGTACCGACGCGCTTCGCCTAGTTTTTAGATACAAGAAAATAAGACCTAATCCAAATAAATGATGATAAGTATTAGATCATCATCACCATCATCATTGAAATATGCAAATTTGTTTGTTATCAGGCTAATTTGTATAGACATGAATTATCCAATATAATAACTTTTATTTAGATAAAAAGACATATATTGGATTAAATAAAATATTTATTTGATAATATTTCGGTTGGCTGAATGCCAACCTTTGTCAAGGCATCACATTTTTGTAAAAACAAACTCATCACTGATAAAGCACAATTTGGATTATAAATACAATAAAATTAGACCTAATCTAAAAAAAAATTATAATGTGTGACGTTTTGGTAACATAATTGTTACCATCATCAGACATTAGAATAAATGGAAATGAATAAAGAAAAATAATTTATTGTTTTGTCTGATAATGGTAACAATGCTGTTGCCGAAACATCACATACTATTTAATTATTTGGATTAGTTCTTATTTTCTTGTATCTACAATCCAAATTGTGCTTTATCAGTGATGAGTTTGTTTATACAACAATGTGATGCCTTGATAAAGGTTGGCATTCAGCCAACCGAAATATTAGTCAACCAATCTTTTATTCTCAATCCAATATATGCCTTTTTTATTAAATAAAAGTTATTATATTGGCTACTTAATGTTGTTATTGTTGTTGTTGTGTCCAATGAAAAGCCTCAGATGTCTCCATACATCTCTATCACAGCAATGTCCACTATCTTGGGTGTGTAAAGCTGCTGTTCTGGGTCCATGTCAATTTGTTGTTGTTATCGTGTACAATGAAGAGTCTCAGATGTCTCCATACATCTCTATCACAGCAATGTCCACTATCTTGGGTGTGTAAAGCTGCTGTTCTGGGTCCATGTCAATTTGTTGTTGTTATCGTGTACAATGAAGAGTCTCAGATGTCTCCATACATCTCTATCACAGCAATGTCCACTATCTTGGGTGTGTAAAGCTGCTGTTCTGGGTCCATGTCAATTTGTTGTTGTTATCGTGTACAATGAAGAGTCTCAGATGTCTCCATACATCTCTATCACAGCAATGTCCACTATCTTGGGTGTGTAAAGCTGCTGTTCTGGGTCCATGTCAATTTGTTGTTGTTATCGTGTACAATGAAGAGTCTCAGATGTCTCCATACATCTCTATCACAGCAATGTCCACTATCTTGGGTGTGTAAAGCTGCTGTTCTGGGTCCACGTCAATTTGTTGTTGTTATCGTGTACAATGAAGAGTCTCAGATGTCTCCATACATCTCTATCACAGAAATGTCCACTATCTTGGGTGTGTAAAGCTGCTGTTCTGGGTCCATGTCAATTTGTTGTTGTTATCGTGTACAATGAAGAGTCTCAGATGTCTCCATACATCTCTATCACAGCAGTCGCAATGTCCACTATCTTGGGTGTGTAAAGCTGCTGTTCTGGGTCCATGTCAATTTGTTGTTGTTATCGTGTACAATGAAGAGTCTCAGATGTCTCCATACATCTCTATCACAGAAATGTCCACTATCTTGGGTGTGTAAAGCTGCTGTTCTGGGTCCATGTCAATTTGTTGTTGTTATCGTGTACAATGAAGAGTCTCAGATGTCTCCATACATCTCTATCACAGCAGTCGCAATGTCCACTATCTTGGGTGTGTAAAGCTGCTGTTCTGGGTCCATGTCAATTTGTTGTTGTTATCGTGTACAATGAAGAGTCTCAGATGTCTCCATACATCTCTATCACAGAAATGTCCACTATCTTGGGTGTGTAAAGCTGCTGTTCTGGGTCCATGTCAATTTGTTGTTGTTATCGTGTACAATGAAGAGTCTCAGATGTCTCCATACATCTCTATCACAGCAGTCGCAATGTCCACTATCTTGGGTGTGTAAAGCTGCTGCTCTGGGTCCATGTCAATTTTCTGCAAGGCTGCGGCCATTGCTGGGCATGAGAATATGTGGGTAGGTGTTAGTTCCACACCAGGACAATTGTTACATGTCCTATAGGTTCTTGTGCTATCTGAATGTATTGTCATTACTTCATAGTGTTTTGTTCTAAGTCTAAGGCTAATTGATGCCTATACAAATAAGCCTGATAACGAACAAATTTGCATATTTTAGGATGGGAAAATGATGATGATACAATGCTTATCAAAATTCGAAACTATTATAGACACGTATGATTCTTTTTTTTTTTATAAACAATTTCTACTCCCCTTACTGCAATGGAAAAATTAATAGAAGGGCCTGGCTCATCAGTGGTGAACCCTCCCAGCGGTTTCGCCAGTTTAATCTACCATATTTTCGTAATTATGAGTAGTAGTAGTGATAAAACTTTCTGAGGAAGAGCTTGTGTCCGAAAGTTTCTCTTATATTTTAATAAAATAAAAATGTGCGATGGGTCCCGCTTTTTTAGTACTTAGTTGAATTATGTATTTATACTATACCAATGTCTATAACTTTATTATGTATTTTATCACACTTATGAGTAATAAGTGATGATAAGCATGGTAGATTAAACTGGCGAAACCGCTGGGAGGGTTCGCCACTGATGAGCCAGGCCCTCCTGTTAATTTTTCCATTTCAGTAAGGACAGTAGAAATTGTTATTTTTAAAAAAGAATCATACGCGTCTATAATAGTTTCGAATTTTGATAACAGATGGCGCGCTAATGCATCATACAATGCTTATCATCACTTATTACTCATTAGTGTGAGAAAATATATAATAAAGTTATAGACATTATTGGTATAGTATAAATACATAATTCAACTAAGTACTAAAAAAAGGGAAGCCTTCGCACATTTTATTCATGATGCACTAGCGCGCCATCTGTTATCAAAATTCGAAGCTATTTTAAACGCGTATGATTCTTTTTGAAATTAAACAATTGCTACTGCCCTTACTGCAATGGAAAAATTAAAGGGAGGGCCTGGCTCATCAGTAGTGAACCCTCCTAGCGGTTTCGCCAGTTTAATCTACCATACCGCTGTTATATTGCATTTTTGGAACTTCCTTATTTTTATTTAATTAAAATATATGGGAAACTTTCGGACACAAGCTCTTCCTCAGAATGTTTTATCGCCACTACTACTTATCTATATATATATAAAAATGAATGTCTGTCTGTCTGTCTGTTTGTTTGTTTGTCTGTGTGTACTCTATAGATTCAAAAACCGGACATCCAATCGCCGTGAAATTTTGGGATATTATTAGGCATATCCCCGGAAAGGTTTACGAAAAATAATATCTTGAATATCTTTAATATCCTTAGAGTTATTTGCAGATTTGTAGCTTTAACTCGCAAGCAGAGCCATTTCTAGGTTTAGGTCTGCCCCCCCCCCCCCCCCCCCGTCCGGCCGCCGGCCAGTTGGTTGGACAGTCCAAGTTCCCACCGACCAATCAGAGGGATCAAGAGGTCCTGGCGCGCGGGGGGCGGGTGACCTCCGGGAACTTCGTCCATCTTCCATAAACGACCATGATTTTATTCAACTTATCGAGTATTTTTCAAGGGACCGGGAAAATATGTTCACTAGATAAAACGATGATTTTGTAATGTAGAAAATTAGGAAAGACAAAATTCAGGATGACACGGCACACAGGGACCTGGAAAAAATGATCACTTTATCGAGAGATTCACGACCATGATTTTATTCAACTTATCGAGTATTTTTCAAGGGACCGGGAAAATATGTTCACTAGATAAAACGATGATTTTGTAATGTAGAAAATTAGGAAAGACAAAATTCAGGATGACACGGCACACAGGGACCGGGAAAAAATGATCACTTTATCGAGAGATTCACGACCATGATTTTATTCAACTTATCGAGTATTTTTCAAGGGACCGGGAAAATATGTTCACTAGATAAAACGATGATTTTGTAATGTAGAAAATTAGGAAAGACAAAATTCAGGATGACACGGCACACAGAGACCGGGAAAAAATGTTCACTTTATCGAGAGATTAAAATTTACGAGTTTCAAATTATCAAAATATATCTTTTTTTAATAAGTTTATAGAGAATTGTTGTAACAAATGTTCGTTAGACAAACCTTTACTCGGGTAAAACCTCGGGCGAAGCCGGGTACATCCGCTAGTAATTACTAAAAGTTCACTGTGTGAAGTTCACGGATAGATTTTGGTCAGAATGGATAAAATAAAAAAAGTGTCAAGGGATGGGAATCGAACCCACGACCTTCCGCTTACCGGGCAGATGTCATGACCACTAGGCTACATGACCACTATTTATAATTGTAACAAATAGTATTTGAATCAAAACATTCAATCGGGTAAAACACGGGCGTTGCCCGGGTCATTCGGCTAGTATATAATAAAGTTATAGACTAGACATTGGTATAGTATAAATACATAATGTCACTAATTACTAAATAAGGGAAGGCCTCGCAAACTTTCTTTTTAATTAAAATATTGTCAAGTAGCTCTACAACTCCGGTCACAAGAAGCTCCATGGGACACCTGTCAATCATCCCTGGACTCCGGGGGACGACCACAGGTGTGAGGGGTTCTCGGAATCTTATCTGCAAATAAAGAAAACGGGACGCCTCGCTGGCTGACGACTCTCTTTATTATTAACTTTAAAAGAACAAAAATAAAACCTTTCGCAAAGAGTTTTTTTTTTAAGAAACTCTTTGCGAAAGGTTTTATTTTTGTTCTTTTAATATTTGTAGAGCAACTTTTCGTTAACTTCAATTATTATCTTTACCTTGGGATAAGTTGTTATCTCTCTCCCTATAAATACCTCTTGTATATAATTTTACTGGAGAACTAGAAGGTAAATACCCTTTATAATAAATTAACTATTCCCAAATTTGCCCTTGCTTTATTTATCTCCGCGACAATATAAAAGAAACTTTTAAATACAAGATCTTCTTCAGTATGATACACATTGTAGTAAATCTACTGAATAAGTACTTTAAAAAAGTTGCGATAAAACTATAAATCATCTTTTGACGAAAGAGGTGACCTTTCAATTCATTAATCAATATCCTCTTCCTGTTAAATTTCCATCAATAATTTCATGATAAATTGTTTTTTTTTTTTCCTAATATGTGTTGGGCAAATCTCAGGCAAAACCCGATCTTTGAGCCTTTAGGCTTATTCGGCCACGTAGAATATGATAATTTTAGAATATAATCCTTTGATAGTAAATTTAGAATAATAAAGTAAACATCTAAGGATTAGTATCTTTTTTAATAAACGTTTTTCGAGATTTCGGGATAACGCCCTTCTACAGGAAAAATTTGATACAAAATGAACCAACTATGTTATGACACGTTTTTGTTGTTGTTGTCGTGTCCAATGAAGAGCCTCAGATGTCTCCATACATCTCTATCACAGCAATGTTCTCTATCTTGGGTGTGTAAAGCTGCTGTTCTGGGTCCATGTGTCCACTTTATGTTGTTGTTGTCGTGTCCAATGAAGAGCCTCAGATGTCTCCATACATCTCTATCACAGCAATGTTCTCAATCTTGGGTGTGTAAAGCTGCTGTTCTGGGTCCATGTGTCCACTTTATGTTGTTGTTGTCGTGTCCAATGAAGAGCCTCAGATGTCTCCATACATCTCTATCACAGCAATGTTCTCAATCTTGGGTGTGTAAAGCTGCTGTTCTGGGTCCATGTGTCCACTTTATGTTGTTGTTGTCATGTCAAATGAAGAGCCTCAGAAGTCTCCACGCATCTCTATCACAGCAGCAGCAATGTCCACTATCTTGGGTGTGTAAAGCTGCTGTTCTGGATCCATGTCAATTTTCTGCAAGGCTGCGGACATTGCTGGGCATTAGAATATATGGGTAGGTGTTAGTTCCACACCAGGACAGTTGTTGCATGTCTTATAGGTTCTTATGCCATCTGGGTGTATTGTCATTCCTTTATAGTGTTTTGTTCTGAGTCTTGTTATAGTTTTTGTAATTATTCTCTCAGAGTTCATTTCGCATTATATGCACATTATAAAATTTACATATAACTTGCTATAGCATAGTTGACTCATTTTATATCAAACACAGCTGATATTATGTAAATTTTATAATGTACATATAACTTGCCATAGCATAGATAAGTTTAGTATAAGTGGATACAAGATTCACTCGCGCTATGCAGGACCAAAGAAAGATACCATCTAATTGTATACAAACATTTCTATTTGAAATTCTATTTGAAATTGTTTCCTATATTCCTGAAGAAGGGCTGTTTACGCCCGAAAGCTCGAAGTATTATTATTTTTGAAATAAAAGAAACTTATCCTCGGAATTTTATGTTTGCTGCTAATTATACACCAGAGGATTCCACCTTACGATAGATAAGTTTCATTTTATATAAAAAAATTCCTGTAAAAGGGGGTTATTCCGAAAGCTCGAAAAACGTTTATTAAAAAAGATACTCATCCTTAGACGTTTATTGATCTAGAATATAATAATAAAAATCGCATTTTCATCTCTTATATATAGATGACACGTTATTGCTTTATGATTAATGTATACCTAACCGGCCTTTTTCCTTATTGTTTGTGGAAGAGCATTGCTCGATACAAATATTTATATATAATTCTACTGTCCTAAAAGCTTATGTCCATAGTTTGATTGAATAAAATTTCTGAGATTCCACCCTTCAGTGTAGCATATATAAACAGAATTGTTCAATACAGTATTAAGGCTCTAAGAAGCGGTCTGGTAGATTAAATTGTCGAAATTGCTGGGAGAGTTCACCGCTGATGTGCAAAGCCCTCCCAATACTTTTTCACCGCAGTATAAAGAAAGACAGTGGAGGTTTGCTTATGCTTAAAAGAAACATTTGTGCTTTAATGTCTTCTTTTCTTATATTTATATGACGCGTTATTGTCCTATATTCCTTTACATATCCCAGGGGATTTCTAAAATAGGTTGATATTGAAACCTGAATATCTCAAATTAGTCTCTAATAAAGTAGAACCTTCCTGTAAAGGACATCTAATTACAGTGCCAAAGTGTTCTATAGGGAGAAGTGTCCTCTTACCGGATAGTTGCTAAATAGTAAAAATAGTAATTTTGCAAATGAAAACTGTTCTTTATAGAGAGGTGTCCATTAGCGTGAGTGTCTTTTCATGGAAATTCTACTGTATAGGTTTTATCAATAAATTGTTTGAATTTGAAGATTTTTTTCGGGAAAGAGAGAGAGAGAGATTGAGATTGAAACTTCTTTTTTACATAGTTCATATAAGGTTATATAAGGTTTATTGTTTTTTTTTCCTCTTTTCGCTCTCCACTTCTTCCATCCATATTTCCATTTTTTTTTTTACTTTTTTTTTCTTCCAAATCTATATTCTTATTTTCCATAGGATCATTCAAAAATAATAATCTGTATATATTTACCATGTGTATATAATCTTTCTCCATTTTTACCCCTTTGTATATTTCCCACTTTCATAGGTTTCTCCGTCTTGTAACCCCAAGGAGAATCCTCTGAAAGACCTGTGTGTCTTAATAAAGGTTTGTGTGTGTGTGTGTTATATAAGGTCAAATATACAAATTTAAATAAATAGGACTAAATATCGTAAAGATAGAGGTTGCTTGGCCGGCATTCATATTTATATAAAAAATACATTTCGGCCAGTTAGAGTTTTTTTATTTTCTCAACGTTTCGACAAAAATACCATATATATATGTTATAAATAAAAATGAATAGAGATTTTCTGCTTGAATTTAAATCATGTTGAGGATTATGCCATGGAGTTATTTGCTGGTTCTTTTTAGTACTAAATGGTATTGGTGATGCAGTCGTGGTTAAAATCTTGAAAGTAAAATAATAAAATAGTAAAGATTAGAAATTGCTTTAATTGAGCTTATAAGATATATAAAAACATAATTTGATAAAAGTACTGCCTGGCTTAAGGCGTAAGAATAAAAAATAAAAGCTTATTTACATAATGTACAAAAGTTTTGAGCCGGCCATCGGGGAAGAACAACAATGCGTATTTATAGGGAAAGCGTGACCTCTGGCGGTCGATTTAACATAGTATTTGAATCGATGAAATATAATTTTAAATAAAATAATACTTTAATATAACATAATTTTGAATAAAATAATACTTTAATATAACATAATTTTAAATAAAATATTTTAATATAACATATATATATATAAATACCATTAATACCACCTATATACATCTATGGACAAAACTTAAGGAAGTGGAATGGCTTTGATGTCACCCGTGGTCTTTATTGAAGGAGACAGGGGTATTTTTGTCGAAACGTTGAGAAAATAAAAAGACTCTAACTGGCCGAAGTGTCTATTTTTCATATAAATAATAATAAACATATGAATAAATATATGTAAATATATATAAAAATTGATAAATATACATATATATATTATATATTCTAAAATGGAGAATCATTTTATTTTTTTAAAAACATATATTTCATTTTCATTCATTGACTGTTCTATATTTTTTTACCATAGATTCAGAACATACCACTTTAATTAATTGTTGTAAATATGTATAGTTAAGTTACTTATTTTTTAAATCACGATTATAGAATTCATTTTATAAATTCTTTATTCCTGTGATAAATAATTTTATGTGTAAATTACTTCAAGTAATTCAAAATAAAAACTACTTGATGGGTAAATAATTTGTTTCCTACTTTTTACGACTGCACATCCAATTGTATCTTTTCAACAACAAAACAAAAATAATCATAACATATAGAGAGAGAGAGAGAGAGACGAAACCTTGAACGTTTTTGACGTTGCTGATGTAGAGCTTGCACCATGCTAACGAAAACCATTAGCCTTGTTAAATCAATAATGTGGGTATTGGCTAATTTCATGAAATAGAAATCAGTTGGTATTTTTCCGATTGATGGGGCTCTTCCATCAGCAATATTTAATTGCACAATCAAGAGATAGTCTTTCATTATGTTGTCACCAATATTCTTTAATACCACCTATATATATTTATGGACAAAACTTAAAGAAGTGGAATGTCTTTGATGTCACTCATGGTCTTTGATGAAGGAGACAGAGGTTGTTCACACTTGGTTATCTCGTGTGTCTTCAATAAAGATCACTGTAATATCTTTCAGAGTTATTGTCTGAATCCCGATATATATGCTAAAAGGTACAACTTCCTTAAGTTTTGTCCATGAGTGTATCTTTCATAGTTATTGTCTGAATCCCGATATACATGCTAAAAGATACAACTTCCTTAAGTTTTGTCCATGAGTGTATCTTTCAGAGTTATTGTCTGAATCCCGATATACATGCTAAAAGATACAACTTCCTTAAGTTTTGTCCATGAGTGTATCTTTCAGAGTTATTGTCTGAATCCCGATATACATGCTAAAAGGTACAACTTCCTTAAGTTTTGTCCATGAGTGTATCTTTCAGAGTTATTGTCTGAATCCCGATATACATGCTAAAAGGTACAACTTCCTTAAGTTTTGTCCATGAGTGTATCTTTCAGAGTTATTGTCTGAATCCCGATATACATGCTAAAAGGTACAACTTCCTTAAGTTTTGTCCATGAGTGTATCTTTCAGAGTTATTGTCTGAATCCCGATATACATGCTAAAAGGTACAACTTCCTTAAGTTTTGTCCATGAGTGTATCTTTCAGAGTTATTGTCTGAATCCCGATATACATGCTTAAAAGGTACAACTTCCTTAAGTTTTGTCCATGAGTGTATCTTTCAGAGTTATTGTCTGAATCCTGATATACATGCTAAAAGGTACAACTTCCTTAAGTTTTGTCCATGAGTGTATCTTTCAGAGTTATTGTCTGAATCCCGATATACATGCTAAAAGGTACAACTTCCTTAAGTTTTGTCCATGAGTGTATCTTTCAGAGTTATTGTCTGAATCCCGATATACATGCTAAAAGGTACAACTTCCTTAAGTTTTGTCCATGAGTGTATCTTTTAGAATTATTGTCTGAATCCCGATATACATGCTAAAAGGTACAACTTCCTTAAGTTTTGTCCATGAGTGTATCTTTTAGAATTATTGTCTGAATCCCGATATACATGCTAAAAGGTACAACTTCCTTAAGTTTTGTCCATGAGTGTATCTTTCAGAGTTATTGTCTGAATCCTGATATACATGCTAAAAGGTACAACTTCCTTAAGTTTTGTCCATGAGTGTATCTTTCAGAGTTATTGTCTGAATCCCGATATACATGCTAAAAGGTACAACTTCCTTAAGTTTTGTCCATGAGTGTATCTTTCAGAGTTATTGTCTGAATCCCGATATACATGCTAAAAGGTACAACTTCCTTAAGTTTTGTCCATGAGTGTATCTTTTAGAATTATTGTCTGAATCCCGATATACATGCTAAAAGGTACAACTTCCTTAAGTTTTGTCCATGAGTGTATCTTTTAGAATTATTGTCTGAATCCCGATATACATGCTAAAAGGTACAACTTCCTTAAGTTTTGTCCATGAGTGTATCTTTCAGAGTTATTGTCTGAATCCCGATATACATGCTAAAAGGTACAACTTCCTTAAGTTTTGTCCATGAGTGTATCTTTTAGAATTATTGTCTGAATCCCGATATACATGCTAAAAGGTACAACTTCCTTAAGTTTTGTCCATGAGTGTATCTTTTAGAATTATTGTCTGAATCCCGATATACATGCTAAAAGGTACAACTTCCTTAAGTTTTGTCCATGAGTGTATCTTTCAGAGTTATTGTCTGAATCCCGATGTACTTGTATAATTCAAAGAGAGAAAATGCATCTCCTTATCGTGTAACTGAAAGTTTCTGATGGCTTTCGCTATCTATAAGAATAAATACAACTATTTGTTGATTTTAATTATTCCAGATTTGGCCAAATTAACGAATAGTTGATATTTATTCCGACTAATGGCGCAAGCCATCAGCAACCCTCAGTTACACGATAAGGAGATGCCTTTTTCTTAATTTATCAAAATACAATTTCACATTTGTAATATATTTTAATTATATAATCGGCAGAACTTTACCTTAGATGTGCGAGGTTAAATTTTTCGTATTTTCAAAAAAATGTGATAAAGAATTTCATTTAAAAAAATAGTAATTAAATCTATAACTTTTTTAGAATAATATAGTCTAGTTTTCAAAACTAGACCTTTTATAAATTTAGAACCGACTACCAATCATTACTTAACTTTGATGTTTATTCACTTGAATTATCATTTACATATATTTTAATTATATTTTTACTAAAAAATTACAGAAATTTTGCTCAATTTTTCTTATTATATTTGTAAGTATATTCAAATATATACAATATTTTCCTTATCGTAAATAAATGTTTCAGATTTTTTCTAAAAATACGATAACTAACGTATCTTTTTTCTTATATTGTGTCAAAAAATTCAGACGATAAAAAAAAGTATGCAGTTGGTTTCGACGCAATCCTTTCCCCAGTCGTTATCTCGGGAAGTTCCCTGTCGTCACGAGCCCTAAGACATCTGATCTAGGCGATGACAATGACCTTCAAGTATTTCTGCAACAAAGACATGTCGATTATCTTGTTGAAATTTTGTTACTAAGATAGATTATTTGTTTTTTTGCTTATCCCTAGTATATGTGATACAGGCCATGATAATAATGGTGGATAGAAGTAGGTGAATGCTTTTACTGTAAGTGCACCACATAACTACACATGTGAAAAGCAGTTAGACTTTGCTCTTACAAATGTGCCAGAGCTCCGTTTGATTACTTGCACTCGCTGGTGGGGTTGGACTTTTGTAAGAATCGGGGGTCATTGAAGCATTTTTTATTTATCAGAAAAAAGTGCCCAATGCGGGAGTCGAACCCGGGTCGTAGCGGTCGAAAACCAACGGTTTAGACCATCCTTCCACCGATCCCCTACCAAGATAGACACTTTGTTTTATTCTCGGCTCTTTGTTTTTTGGAGTTGGGATTCTATTTTGTGTTGAATGCTTGTTCAACGAACACATCTAAAACTACAGTTTCTCTGTACTAGCTTTTAGTTTATTTTAATGTTTATTAACTTGAAATATATTTGTATTTTACTTATTTGGATGGTAAATTTAGATAGATTTGACTTCATTTGTCGATGTGCTTTCGCCTGTGGTTTTTAATTTATTTCAATTTTAATTTGGATTCTACTTTATCTCCGTGTTATTATATTTCAGTTTACTTAGATTCTAATTTACTTCGGTGTTAATTTATTTAGATTTCTGTTTTACTTTCATTTTATTCTACATAAAATTTAATCCATTTAGGAATATGATTTAATTTAGATTTACTTTAGAATATACATATGTACAAGGTGTGTCCAATAAATAATGAGACCGGTCAAAAACAAAGAAAAAATGAAATGATAATTTTTTTTTTAAGTCTATTAAAAAAATAGAAAGCTTCAGCTACACTGAGGTATATCACATCACGTGATTGCGCGCGCAGTCGATAAATTGTAAGCTTGTAAAAAGAACGCCTTGTATAACAACTTCTAATTTGTAATGGATAGAAAATTCGAACAACGAATTTGTATTAAATTTTGCTACAAAATTGGGAAATCGGTCTCAGAAACTTTAGATTTGTTGATATTAGCATTTGGAAATGAAAATGTAAATAAACCCACCACATTTAGATGGTTTTCACGATTTGAAAATGGAATGGAATCGGTGAAAGATGAGAAGCGTGTTGGACGTCCAATTCTGCACAGGAACCCTGAAAAGGTGAGGCAAATTTCAAATTTGATAAAAGAAAATCCACGAATAAGGTTACGGGACATTGAGGAAGAAACAGGGATATCAAAATAATTAGTTGGATCGATAATTAAAGAAGACTTGCAGTTAGAGAAGACACCTTCAAAATTTGTCCCTAAAATGCTCACAATCCAACAAAAGGAGAATCGCGTTGAAGTTGCCAAAAAAAAATGCTTGAAATGGTGGAAGAAAACCCTAATTGGAAGGAAAAAGTAATAACTGGAGAAGAGACATGGGTTTACGGGGATTACCCGGAAACAAAACACCAATCCATGGAGTGGAAAGGAAAAGATGATCCAAGAACGAAGAAATCCCGACTTTGCAAGTCAAAAAACGAAGTCTTATTGGTCACGTTCTTTGACCTAAAGGGAATTGTGCATTATGAATATCTAGAGGAAGGTCAAACATTCAATAAGGAGTCTTATTTAAACATTATGAGACGTGAACGTGAATCAATTCGTCTGAAAAGAAGTGAAATGTGGAGTTCCAAAAATTGGATTATCCATCATGATAATGCACCACCACACACCGCTACATCTGTACTGACTTATTTGGCTAAACACGGCATCCAAATACTTCAACAACCTCCCTATTCCCCAGACCTAGCTCCAAATGATTTTTTTTCTCTTTCCAAAACTCAAAATGGCTCTAAAAGGAAGGAGATTTGACACTAGAGAGTCAATCATAGCGGATTCGAAAAAGGTCTTAAAGAACATCCCGAAAGATGCCTTTTCTAAATGTTTTAAATCATGGGAGAAGAAATGGAAATTATGTATAGATGCGGGAGGGGACTATTTTGAAAATTACTAATAAATATTTTTATAATCATTCTATTTTTCTTTATTTTTGACCAGTCTCATTATATATTGGACACACCATGTATATAGTTATGGCAGATAATCATAAGGACTAATTATCTAATTAATTTTCATCAATTAATAATTTATAGAAGCATACTAAAGTGAATGATGGAAAAATTTATAAAGGTCTAGATTATCTATGATGAAACTTCCATGTATTAGTAAATTAAACTGGCAAAACCTCTAGAAAACTTTGCCGCTAATTAGAAAAGCTTTCCAAATATTTATCATTATACGTACTTAGGTTGTTGAAATTAGTTTTCATGAGAGTAAAATGAAACAACTATCCTTTCTGTGAGTCTATTTAGTGTATCAGTTGCACGATACGGTGATCTTTCATTTTGGTTAGCAGCCCCGTAAATAAAGATATTTCCGATACGGTGATGCCTTTTTCTTGATTATATAATTGTTACATGGTAATAACATATTAATCCAAAATATTTACATTAACTGTTGAATAAATATTTCCTGTTTGTGATGTAAGAGTCAAGGAAGAAGACTTAACTTTCCAAAAATAGTATTTTTACATCTTTTTAAAAATCTGGTAAATAATTTTAGTGTTTTGTGTGCCAAAAAAAAATATCGCAGGGATGTGATTATATTGTTACGACGCTTCTCAGCCGTCGATGTTTGCGTTCAAGGTTTCTAAGAAGACAATGTGGATTCTTTGTGGTACAGCTTAGTACGGTATATTTATTATAAGAGCTTTAAAAAGTTGATTAATAACTATATACAGTAGATGGACTTGCCTTCATTGTCCGCCACTAGAGGGATCCTCCTCGTCACCGTCTTCTCCTTGCCGCAGATCTCGATGTCACCACTGACGTTCCTTCCCAGACTGATGTCCTCTCGGCGCACAAACCCCCTTCCAGTCGACTGCTATCTCGGCTCCTTCCTTCACTACGGCACCAGCTGGACTGTTTATCTCCCGCCCCCTCCTCTGGAATCTGTCAATAAACACTTCCTTGTGGATGGGGGGGGGGGGGGGGGGGGGGGTGGCTGCATACCTTCTTTTCTTGGCTTGCCCACATCTTCTCTTCATCTTCTTTGCTGCGCCGCTTCAATATATATATAGAAATTAATCATTTTTATTAATTTAAAGCTATTATTATTAATCATGGGGGTCGATGGAAGGATGCTCTAAACTGTTGTTTTTCGACCGATAAAGACCCGGGTTCGATTCCCGCATTGGGCTACTTTTTCTGATTAAAAAAAAAAATTCTCCAGTGGCCCCCGATTCTTGCAAAAGTACAACCCCACCAGCAAGTGCAAGTAAACAAACGGGGCTCTGGCACATTTGTAAGTGCGAAAGTCGAACTGCTTTTCACATGTATAGACATGTGGTGCACTTACAGTAAAAGCATCGCCTACTCTACCCACCACATGTACTAGGGATAAGCAAAAAAAATGAATTATTTGTATCAATCCATTTATAATTCTAATTATACAATTCGTACTATTTTTCCAAACGGAATTCCTACACAGTTCCATCCAAATTTTATAGTCACTCAATTTGTCAAATCACACGGAAAATTCCATAAATATTTAAATAAAAGAGGTCTATCAGACACACCAAAATGCGGAGAATCTGAACAAACTACTCTTCACCTTATCTACAACTGTCCGAACTTTACAGAAGTAAGACATCGATTGTTCTTTGATCTAAATGATTTAACTCTCTTACATCAGCCACTTTGTCTATATAAATTTATAATATCTGTCGATTAATACATGTAAATTTGTAAATTTTTAATTCTAAGTTTTAATTTGTTTGTTGTTTTTTTTTTCCTCTGTAATAGGCGCAAATATTTCAATATCGCGCCTGATTAATAAATAAAAATAATTTATCTGTATAACTATTAACAATTTTACCTAATATAATGTGATTATTTCAATTTCGAAGAATTTCTACTACTATATACGTAATGGGAAGACCTAAATGTCTTTATTCGCAATACTGGATGAGAAGTAAAGAAGAATTATATAGAAAATAAAGAAATCGTTGTTTTATCAAATCAGTAAAAACGTTCATGCTTATAGATTGAAATATACTTTTAAAGTGAAAATCGTTTGAAGGCATCGTTACTGTTACTTTGAACTGAGTGATGTGTTTGAATTTTATTTTTGTTCGCTTCTTTATCTCTTTCTTACTTTGCTTCTTGGATCCTGCAGTCGAGTCTTTTGTAAGACTTTGGGTCTTAATGGGGGCTTTTGTTTTTATGTTGTATATATGTATGTGTATGTATATATCATACTTACATAATCTTTCTTTTTCTTCTTCTGTATATTCCCCACTTTCACAGGCCTATCTCTCCTGTAATCTCGGGGAGAATCCTCTATAAGACCAGTGTGTCTTAATAAAGGCTTTTGTGTGTGTGTAAAAACGTTCATGCTTATAGATTGAAATATATATTTTAAAGTAAAAAGATAAGGTTTCCAGGGATAAGTTTCATTCTTGAAAATGCAATTCAAATATCTAGTTTTCAGGTATGAAAGCTGTTCTTAGACTTTTTAAAGATACTTATTTCCAAGAAGATTGATCAAATATTATCTTTATTGATTTATATACAAGAGAAAGTACAAAATAAATTTAAAACTTATAACATTGTAAACAAAAATAAACTTAAGTTCTTACAGTTAGCACCTATTTACTTGTGATCTTACACATATACTCTGTGAGAACAATTACAACAACAATAGCCTTTATTGGGCACACGTGCCATACAGGATTCTTCCGGTAGGACAAAATAAATAAATAACAAATTAGCATCGTAGTTATATACAAATATTGGGTATTGACCTCGACCAATTATCGATTTGGATCCGGTGTCTGTGCTAAACATTTTGATTGAGCTGATTTCCAGTATTTATAAAAAGCGAATATGCAAAGGGTCTGGATTTTACGACTTTTGCCATTAAAACATAAGACACTGCGGAACAATTAATTAATTAATTAATTAAACTTGAAAACATAAATATACAACAAAAGCGTCTTTCTACAGAAGAAAACACGAAACAGTAAATCTCCAAAAGTACACGAGTTATTATTGTGGTGATATTAGTGGTGATATTTCAGATTGGCTGAGTTTTAAGGAAATTTTTATTAGATCTATTCATCAAAATCCAACACTGGGAAATTTTCAAAAACTTCAATATTTAAATTATGCACTAAAAGGAAATGCCACTAGACTTATTAGGGCGTTCAATATTTCTGATGAAAATTATCCTATTGACTGGCAAACCTTGGTCAATAGATTCGACAAAAAAAAAGTGAATTGGCTTTTAAATAATACTTAAAAATCAATTTCATTTGACGATAAATTCATTGTTTGAGTTCATAATTCAATAGAATAATCCCCCCCTTATTACAATATTATGGTAAAAACATCACAGGCCTCTTCAGATCGTGCAACTAAATTTGCTGAAAGCTTGCTCCATCTGTCGGAATAAATGAAAAATTGTCGTTGATTTTTAATTATTCCAGAATTGGCAAATTGGAATTAAAAAAAAAAACATTTGTGATAACATATTAAAATTTAAATCAAATAGGTTAAATATTATTCGAGTTATAGGCAAACATACATTACTGAGTGTAATACTTTTCTCTAGTGTATAATGCATTCAAAATGAAGTTATGCAAAATTCCGATTTGCATATCTCTCTATAATATTGAAGGACTTCTCAAAACTTCTCTATTCTTAGCTTTCATGGCTTACTACACGCGACTAAAAAAAAATCTAATTACTCATCAAATATTTCTGCACCATCTCTCTACCCCATTTTTTTGTTGTGCTCCCAACAGATAGTAAGACTTTTTTTATGGATCATCTTCCTCCAAATTATCCGGTTTAAACCGGATGACGGCGGTTCAAGGTCTTCTCTAGGATTTCTGTAGATGCTGCAATGAGACAAGTCCAACAGCACTAAAAAAAGATGACATCGCAGTGACCTAATCGCCAGTATATAAGAGTGGTTCTTTTCTAGTCTCATCAATCCATCTACAATGGGTCGTCTACTGGTAAGTCTAATTAGATGCAAAATCTTTTGACATCTTCAAAATTCTTGAATTTTGATAATTTCTGGTTGAAACCGCTCATATTCTCTAGGTATCTGTAATTATACATGCACCATTATAAAAAAAAAATGATGGTTGCATTGGCAGGTATTCATAATCATTGATAAATTAACTACTCGGTTAGGAGAAAAATCTTTCATTTTCATTAAATTCTTTTCATCGAAGTAAGGATAGTAGAAGTTTGTTTTATATATAAAAAGAAGCATTCATGCTTTAATACTTCCGTTTAGTATATATAGATGGCATATTATCGCTTTATAATCAAATTCTTTATTTTCATCAAATTCTTTATTTTCATCAAATTTTCTTCTGATGATGTCAATTTATCTAGTTGGCCATTTATAGATGTTAGCATGAAAAGGTTGGGTAAAAATTTAATTAGTATTCTTTAGATTGTAGAAAACAAACATGTTCTTATGAATATATGTCTGAAAATGCTTATTAACAGTAACGGAAAGTCATTAATAGACATGTAGCAAGAGATGGTCATTTCAAATATTTGTTATCTTTAATATTGTATTCCTTTCGCGATTCAGTACATCATAATGGTTTTAAATAAAAACTAAAAAAATCAATATAATAAAACTACAAATTAAAAAAATATATGAAGCAGATACTATAGCAGTCTCCGACTTATCTTCAGATAGGGTTGTATCTAAAAATAAAAACAAATATTTTTGCTGAAGAATCTAAAAAAAAAGATTCATTTGCAGCTTTTGTTTGACAATTGTTTACTTTTAAAGTCAGCAGCTTTGTTAAATGTATCGCAAATAATGGTTTTGACACCTACAGAAGCCAGTTATGTGGCAAAGACAGTCAATAACATAATATTTGCGCCTATTTTGACACGATAGGTGACCTTCCTTTTAAAGATTGTTTGCCATACGTTCAATAAACGATGTCAAGGATCACTTTAACTCCTACGCGACTTTGATTTTTATCAATGTTCTTCCCAACCTAACTATTTCACCCTGGTGTGAATTATTGTATTAAAAAAAAAAAACTTTTGAAAATTAAAAAGATGAAGTGTATCTTCTTCTTTTTTCTTATCTTCACTCAATCATATTAGGGTATCAAGTTGTGACCCTTGATGGTGTCTGTTTGACAACCACTGGGTGAAGTAGAATGGATCTGTCTTTGTCATTAAGACTGGGAGCACTTCTAAGTGGCAGGCCGACTTAAGCTCCAAAAGAAATGGCCGCCTCTGACATGAGGAACAGACGCCATGTGCAGCTGCTCCTAACATGGAGTACAAACGCTGCTCATCCTGTATCCCTGGATCAGGAGCCCTTACAGGGTACTATCAGCCAGGCCAGCTGAGCCCAGGTTTTTTAGTGAGCTTGTTATTGCTCCCCCTCCTCTTTTTATCCGGGCTTGTGACCGGCAAAGGCGGAGTTATGAAGTATATACATACTTTTATTATTAATTAAAAGGCATATTTTGGACCTAAAATGAAACAAAACATTTTATTTAATACAAAATGCCAATATTTCAATAGGCTGTACGTCTAACTTCGTCAGGGCTTTTCTTGTTTTTGAACTGCTTTGTTGATACAATGCCTTCACGCGACGATATATAAAATATTTACAACACTATGGGGCTAAAATTTAAAATATATACACAAAAATATAAATAAGTATAGACTATATATGTACATTTATAAAAATTAAATAATATGATTCCTAATAAGTATAATAAAAGAATTTTAAATCGATTTGAACTGTAAATATAACGGAGGGTTGTCGAAAAGATCAAAATACCAACAATTTCGCCATTATTTAAAGCTATATACGTTTCTTTATTAAAATTTTAACGTTTTTGTGTTAAATGTTAAAATATGTTTTTACATTGTTATATTAAGTTTGTTGTTATTTTATAATAATGAAGATGCAAATTCTATTGTTGTTTATTATCGTTTGTTTAAAAAAAAAATACATTGCATGTAATGATGATAACTAAAATGACTTTATAAATAAATATACAAAATTCATTCACAAAAAATAAATAATTAATAATAAAATTCACAAACGTGATAATATAAATAAATGAAAGTCGTCTTTTAAATATTAAAGGTTATATATATTTTTTTTTATCTTCGACAACACACACTTGATAGAAATAGAAAATTGTGATTTATCTTGATAATGGTATGAATTTAAACGTTCTTATCGTAGAAAACCTATAAAAGGCTGATAAAATATTGTCGCGTGTTGCCTCCGATCCTTTAATGCGACAATGCCGCTTCTTCCACCGTTGATCAACTTTGGTCGCCGTTACTATTCTCTGCAGCTCTTTGATCCCAGAATACGTTCTATCGCTTCTAAGTTCAAAATAAAGACAGTTACTCGAACGCAACCGTAGTGTGACTCATGCCGCGCTTCGTTCGACTCGATGGAATCTGCTAAAGTCTTGAAGCAAGCCATCTGTTAACGGAGGTTTTAACTGTTTTCTTTTCCAGGCCAATACCCGTAACAATAATATCTCCAACATGTGGCGGATTAAAATTAAGTTATAAACTACAGAAGCATATCACTTTATATAGTTAAGACAATCTCTCTATTCGCTATTCTATATACAGTTACGAGCGTCATGCGTTCTTAATAATTCTTCATCTCTGTCACCGTTTGCTTTTTTTTTTTTTGGAATGGCGCTCTCCTATTGGTTGGCTACGATCACGCCACCTTTGCCCCCCCACTCGCTTTTTGGTTTTTGTAACTATTGTGTTGGAGCGGGTCGCTCCTTAAATAATCTATTGTTAACAAAACCTCATTATAGGTCCGCAAATATCGAAAGTATAGGTATGTCAATCCCGGGGCGAAGCCCGGGTCACCCGTCTAGTGGAATATAAACACAAGTCGGAGAGAAGGGCTTCTTTTATAAGAGGACGATGGTACAAGCTTTCAGGCAAGACGCCTTTCTACGGGTAGAAGTTCGTTTTTCTTATATAAAGAATCTCTTCTCTCAGACCTGTGTTTCTTCTTCTCTAACTTTATATAGTAGTTTAATCCAGGCTCTTCTAGCAATCTGTCTTCCATATGGAGCCTATGTCCTGAATATAATGCATGTTCCCCAATTTTGCATAATGAAACCTGCCGAAATTTAGAGACCAGAATTAAGGAACACCAACAGGTATTATTGGGGAGAAGGGAATTAAGCAAAATTCGGGAACATGCATTATATTAAGGACATAGGAAGTATTTTAATCGTTGATTTTTTGGATTTCGGCCACTTTGTAAACTCGAATCGTGATATATTTTAATATAGTAGCTTATTAAGAGTATATAGGTAATTGTATGGTGGTTTGTATCAGGCTTTCTTCCTATTGGCTCTGGTAGTGCTGGCAGCCGGTGTGTCCGGACAGTGGGGCGGCTACTACCGCGGTAGAGGACACTATCATCGCCGGCCTTATTATGGTCATCGGGGGCACTATCACGGTCATCATCACGGCCGCCATGGCTACTACAGGGGCTATGGCTGAATCCACCATATCCACCATGGTGAGTTTGATATTAGCGATCCTATTCACATTCTTCCTCAGCAAACTCTCACAAACCTTTATATCTCTTCTTCTTCTTTCTTATCTCCACTCAATCATATTAGGGTATCAAGTTGTGACCCTTGATGGTGTCTGTTTGACAACCATCATGACTGGGTGAAGTAGAATGTGTCTGCCTTTGTCATTAAGAATGGGGGCACTACTAAATGACAGGCCGACTTAGCTCCTAAACAAATGGCTGCCTCTGTCATGAGGAACAGACGCCATGTGCAGCCGCTCCTAACATGGAGTACAGACTCATCCTGTATCCCTGGATCAGGAGCCCTTACAGGATACTATCAGCCGGGCTAGCTGAACCCAGGTTTTTTTACCGAGCTTGTTAATGCTACTCCTTTTTCATCCGGGCTTGGGACCGGCAAAGGCGGAGATCCCTCATATTGAGGCGGAGTTCCCTTGAGAAAAATCAAAAGATAAGTTTATAAATATTTTATAGATGATAGAAAGCCATAATCAACATACAGTGTGGCACGATCAGGAGGTGTACCCTATCTCTATAAAATATATACTATATAATACATTGTTGTTTGAAAGTTTATTTAGAAAAAGATATAACAACATAAACCAACTTTTTATTTAGTTACCGAAATTTATTCAAAGCTTTTATTCATTTCTAGAATGAAATATACAAATAAGTGACGCTTTGCATATATTTTAGAAAATCGTGTACATATATGAGTAGAAAATAGGATTCAAAAATAATCATTTCCTTGAGAAGAGTGAAAGCCAGTCACTGAAATGTTTGGAAATAATTAAAAAGTGGTTGAGGTGTAGCCATATCTTTTTCCATAAATTACTGTGTCACCATGATCCCCTATGCTTCTTCTCAACTTTTAAATCCTTTCCTCTTTCTTCAATGCCTTCTACTCTACCGAGGGTGGCTGGCCACATGGTCTCTCCATATCTCCCTCCTTCAATGCCTTCCTCTACTGAGGGTGGGCCACATGGTCTCTCCATACCTCCCTCCTTCAATGCCTTCCTCTACTGAGGGTGGGCCACATGGTCTTTCCATATCTCTCTCCTTCAATGCCTTCCTCTACTGAGGGTGGGCCACATGGTCTCTCCATATCTCCCTCCTTCAATGGCTTCCTCTACTGAGGGTTAGCCACATGGTCTCTCTATATCTCCCTCCTTCAATGCCTTCCTCTACTGAGGGTGGGCCACATGGTCTCTCCATATCTCCCTCTTTCAATGTCTTCCTCTACTGAGGGTGGGCCATATGGTCTCTCCATATCTTCCTCCTTCAATGCCTTCCTCTACTGAGGGTGGGCCACATGGTCTCTCCATATCTCCCTCCTTCAATGTCTTCCTCTACTGATGGTGTGCCACATGGTCTCTCCATATCTCCCTCCTTCAATGCCTTCCTCTACTGTGGGTGGGCCACATGGTCTCTCCATATCTCCCTCCTTCAATGCCTTCCTCTACTGGGGTGAGCCACATGGTCTCTCCATATCTCCCTCCTTCAATGTCTTCCTCTACTGAGGGTGGGCCACATGGTCTCTCCATATCTCCCTCCTTCAATGCCTTCCTCTACTGTGGGTGGGCCACATGGTCTCTCCATATCTCCTTCCTTCAATGCCTTCCTCTACTGGGGTGAGCCACATGGTCTCTCCATATCTCCCTCCTTCAATGTCTTCCTCTACTGAGGGTGGGCCACATGGTCTCTCCATATCTCCCTCCTTCAATGTCTTCTTCTACTGAGGGTGGGCCACATGCTCTCTTCATATCTCCTCTTCCTTCAATGCCTTCCTCTACTGAGGGTGGGCCACATGGTCTCTCCATATCTCCCTCCTTCAATGCCTTCCTCTACTGAGGGTGGGCCACATGGTCTCTCCACATCTCCCTCCTTCAATGCCTTCCTCTACTGAGGGTGGGCCACATGGTCTTTCCATACTTCCCCCGCCATCCTCTTCATCTCCTCGTAGGTGTGTCGTTCAGTCCATTCTTTTAGATCGTCTGTGTATCCCTGTCGTCTCCTTCCCCTCGATCTCTTCCCCCGGAGCTTTCCCTCCAACACTGTCCGCAATGTCTCTATTGCTGATCCACACATCACATGTCCAGCAAACGTCAGTTTTCGTTGTTTTATGAACTTTATCAGCTGGCGTTCTGTACCCATTCGATCGAGGACTTGATTATTTGTTACCATATCTGTCAAAGGAATTTTGAGAGATCTTCTGTTAAATCCTTTAACCATGTTAAATGTATAAATACTTAATCCAGCAAAGTATGTATCTTAAATAATAAATATGTATTTGACATTTGTGTCGTTTGTTTCAGCTCTTCAGGGACTTTCGCGACATTCCAGAATATGATTATTTTAATAAACGTTGTTTTCACCAAAATAACTTGTTTTGTTCTCCCAAAACATGCCATAGATACAATTACACATCAAAATATTTGTATAAAATAAGTGTTCACAAAAAAAACATTAAATCCTTTTACATATACGTTTTTTTTATCTAGAGTAGAGTTTCTCAACCTTTTTTTGGTCCTTGAAAAGATTAAATTTGTACTTAAAAATAAGAGATACTTCGACCAGAAGTGTAATTTATTTTTTAAGAACTATGAATGACGTCCAGCGAGGCAACCTTTATCTTTAAGATAAAATTTGGCAAAAAAAAAATCGCGAACCGGTAGTTTTTTTTTTTTTTTTAACAAAAATCTTTACCTGGTATTAAAAAACGATTACATACTTTAATTTTTAAAAATCTAAATCTCCTAAAATGAAGGAATTAACGTGAAAAATGTGATTAAAAACCATTACAGTAGAACTTCTATCTAAAGGACACCTATTTACAGAGTCAAAGTGTCCTTTAGGGAGAGCGGCTAAGTTGTAAAACTAGTATAATTTCGACGATTAAAACTGTTCTTTATATAAAGATATTATTTTGCGAGAGTATCTTCTCATGGAGTTAAAGATATATTGATAATTTGAATAAAGAATATTTTTAACGCAGACAAATAAAAATCTCAGAGGATTAGTAAAAAAAATCGCAAACCGATGCTGAGAGATCTGCTAGTCCATCAGTTAATATAGAACATCACATCCTTGTTCAATGTTCAGCATATGATATTGGCACAGAATACTTGTAACTTTATTCATATATTTTAAATTTTACCGAACTATTATATCCAGTACAGACCCAACTTGCCCTCACTATTCAGAAGAACAAAAGATAGTCGATCATCTTCTCTTCAGATGTCCAGCTTTCTTGAGACAAAGAATGCGAACAGCTATCCTGTTTGAACTGATCCATATAAATCCTACATCGATGGCCAACCTTCTAGACTCGACCTCAGCATGGAACTTCCGGATCAACTGATTCTGCTCGACAATCCACTCAGGGCACTAGCCCGTACTAGTGAGCTGACCCGACCGAGTTGTTGACTCTTCGTGCTCCAGGAACCTAGGTTGTTGTTTGAATAAGTTCAGGGAAGTTGACAACATTTATACGCGTTTGTGTAAGCGAAAGCTACCCAGAAATATTCGAATATGAAAAACAAACATTTTGGGCAAATTGTCCAAAAAGCTTGTTTTTCATATTCGAATCATTACGCTTTGGAAACCTGGGTTAACATCAAATAAATAAAGTATGATCCTTTTGATCTAATAAATATCACGGCGATGTTTTCTTTCTTTTCTATTTAAGATAAATTTCACAATAATTACATTATTTAGTTATTCAGCATATTTCTTTCTTTGTGTCTCTGTTCTTTGATGCGAATATGGCTTAATTGTTGTTTTTATCGCTCCAGAAAATTGGTTATCTCTAGAGAGTACATTAGTTATTTTTTAATCAAAATAAATTAAATTATTATTCTGAAGTTTGTCTTTCCTAATTCTCTACGTGTAATGTATTAATTTAATCTTTAAAAGTCACTGACCCCTAGCCCAGGAGTCGGAAAACTGCGGCACGCGAGCCACATGCGGTTCTTTGGATGTGAAGCTGCGGTTCTTTACATAGTTCCATACGTAAATAGTATTTATGTGAGTACTATAGATTGTTGGAAAGAAAAAAAATTGTGGCTCTTTAAAAACTTTGAAATTTTGTAAATTGTAATTTTTGACTCTTCCTACTCAAAAGTTTCCCGACCCATGGACTAGACCGTTTGAACGTTCCCCCAAATACCTCTGAACTACAACTAACGCCCGTTGGCGACAGTACCGCTCACTTTAGGATGCAATGTTCTATATTTTATTACTGGGTTAAATAAATATGGCTTCCAATTTAAAACCTAAATACAACCAAGAATTCCTCTTCTAGAGAAGATGGGAAATCACGTGAAATCAACTTTGAAGGTAAAGGTGATATTTCTTTTTTAAATTAATATTCTATCGACAAAATATTCATCTAAATACTTATTATTCATTATATGGATGTTATTTCTCTAATTTTATGGTCAGTTTTCTATGGCTGTGCCACCCTTTTTTATGTTTTCTTTATATCTTAGGGTAGCTTTGTAACGAAGTTATGTGTGTTACATTGTTCTTTACATATCTAACTTAAGAGAGAATTATTATCGAAGTTTTTTTTTAAGTTTAAGCAAAATAAGATACATTTTTACTGAGAACAAAATTGTTAAACATATTTTAGTGAACTGCTGTACGTCTGTTAATAATGTTTTCATGATGGAGTTTGATTTTAAAAGGATAGTATGGGGAAGATATTCCTAATAAAAGTATATCAGAAAAAGATCCTTTACTTAAATCTAACAACAATGGCATTGCCACTCTAATCAAATAATTCGTAAAGAAATCACGATTTCTTGAATAGAATGAAATTCTTGTATGGCTGAAGATATATTTAATCAAGCTTACACGATCAAATCGAAGTTGCTGATTATTTCCAAAGCCTTATACAATCGCTCAAGCTTGAAGCTTTTTGTAAGTAGAATCTTTGTGATATCGTTTGGTTGCTTTTAACCGTCTTCTGCTCAACTTTTATACTAATTGGAATATTTTGAAATCATTAATCTTGCTCAAACATAGAACCTACTAAGAAATTTACTTTGATCTGTTGATGATATATTCTTCTCTCTACCTTTCTAATATAATAATTTTAATATTATTCAAAATTATTGTTTTAAACAGTTTTTGTGATTCATATTTTATCAAAATTCTAAAAATATGTTTTTATATTTTCATTATACCCTAGCTTTTTATGGAAATTATCTACGAGTTCAATAATGATGTAGATATTATAATATTTGAAAAATTGTCAAAGAAAAACAAATTCATTCTTTAAGAATCTTTGGTTAATATCAGCAACAGAATTGTAATGGCTTTAAAAAGTTTGCTAAAAGTTTCCCATCCCTGGACACTTTTTATTTTTCCGTTTATCATTACCCTTCACAATTCATCCTTTCATACTTCATCCCTAAGGTTTAAAATGATCGTTATTTCTCCTTGAAATAAATTTTGATTTTTCATTAAAAAGAAACACATGCGGGATAATTTTCAAATGTCGTTTTACAATCATAAGCCGTATTATATTGTATTATAAAAATGTATAGACCCTAATGTAAATAGAACGTATTGTACTCAGAAGAAACCGGTGGAATATCATAAAACTTGCCATGAATGTTACAGGTTATCATATAAAACCAAATTATTGAAAAATGAAAAGAATTTAGACGTTGTTCATACAAAATTTAATCAATAATTTTACGCTACAAGAAGATAATTTGAGAAAAATTTCATGTTTTTTCTTCAAATCTTTCTGTATGTAGTACTTGTATAGTTGACACACTTTAAACGAAGAAATGTATTTCTTCTCATAGGTATTTCACAAGACATCGTCTTTTACAACCTATAGGCTATTTAGAACTATTATGATATTTCAAATTATATGTTTTAAAATAATTATTGACATTGTTTTATTAGGTGTTATTGAGTATTTTTACGTTAGATTTTTTCATTTCTTGATATTATCACACACACACACACACACACAAAAGCCTTTATTAAGACACACAGGTCTTACAGAGGATTCTCCTTGGGGTTACAAAACGGAGAAACCTATGAAAGTGGGAAATAAAAAATGGAGAAAGATTATATACATTTGGTAAATATATACAGATTATAAGAATGAAAAAAAAAAATAAGAAGAATAAAAAAATCAAAAAAAAAAAAAATTTTGGAAATATGGATGGGAGAAGTGGAGAGCGAAAAGAGGAAAGAAAACAGGAATTTACATATGGAACAAGACAATTTAAGCTCTTCTGCTCACACAGCACAGGTGGGCCATGTATTTTTTAAGAAATCTTTAAGAGATTTCCCAGGAAAATCCGCGTGTTCAGGGTTGTAAGGTAAACACCGTTTTATCAGTGGGGGGGTTAACTTATCGTATCTGCCTAAACAAATAATTGGATGTTGGTTCTGTCCTTCTCATCAAATAGAATTTTTTGGTATGTTTGGATGTTCGGTTAAGTCTTTCTTTTTTTCAGCATTTTTATGGAAGTTATATAGATTCAGAGCTACTGAACTATTGTCTATAAAGTTGGATAATAAAGAATATAATGTGAAGTGTGTATGGCCTATTTCTTGATATTATCAATCCAGCTCATTCTTAGCCTTTTCCCGTTGTCTTGAGATTAAACCTTCCAAGACCTGGTAGGTAGGGGTGTTAGATACCTACCCACAAGCCATTGTATTCTACTGATTCTTGTTTCGTGGCGTCCTACAAGAAGATTTATCTCATTTCGTTTTTCTTCATTGGGTAATATGATATATACAAAATATATACAGTAGAACCTCCATGAGAGGACATTCATGCTTGAGGACACCTCTCTACAAAGGACAGTTTTCATTCGCAAAATTACCAGTTTTACTATGTAGCAGCTTTCCGGTAAGAGGACACTTCTCTCTAAAAGACACTTTGGCTCTGCATTTATATGGTCTATACAGGGAGGTTCTACTGTATTTATTTAACAATATTATGTAACATTTCATTTTTTTAAATGTCTATTTTTGCTTGGGCCACACGAGCAAGCTCCAAACTACACTCATAGACAAAACTTAAGGATTTTGTATCTTTTAGCGTGTATATCGGGATTCAGATAATAACTCTGAAAGATGCACTCATGGACAACACTTAAGGAAGGTGTACCTTTCAGCATGTATATCGGGATTCAGATAATAACTCTGAAAGATATTACAATGATATTTATTGAAGACACACAAGATAACCAGGTGTGAACAATAGACTATTCACTTCCTTAAGCTTTTTACATGCGTGTATTTTTTGTGTGGCGATGACATAGAGGACAACAGCATTAAGCCTTTCTGGACACAGTCTAAACATAAATTTTCCTTCAGAGACCTATTCAAGCTCAGAAAAAAGCATCATGCGAGATATCACTCCATTGCGTTTGGCAGCTATTGTCAAAATTCTGCCATCTTGTGGTGCTGGGAATTTTGGGTGTCCTGCAAAAGGTCTTCAAGAGACATCTTCTGTATCTTGAAATTGTTTCCAGAGGGGTGAAACCACCATTCTTGAAACATTTAGACGTCTTGCTGCATCAGCTTGGCAGAATCCCATTTCCATCCATCCAATAGCACGCCACCTTAAAGATTCAGCTAAACGATGCCTAGAAGCCATTTTTTTGAAGTACAAAAGAATAAAAATTAATTTGAAAAGAAACGATTCTAAAATGTTTAGCCAACAAAAATTAGAAGAGAGTCAGGCGAGAGACCTAGTCAGAGAAACAATAAATGTTTGAGTGGCGGTATCTAATTTGCATATTGGTATAACTTTATATATTTTCTTACGCATCATGTCATTTTAAATACCTGACTGCTGTTTTGTGCTTTAAGTGCCTTATTTTTAAAGTTATGGGGTATAACCCAGGTGTTACTTAATGTTTGGCCATCAGTGTATTTTTCCATTGGAGTAAGGATTGTAGAAAGTTGCTTTATCTGTAAAGAAAAAAATTGTGTTATAAATAGTTTCTTGTATAAAAAATCAAATGTTGCATAGATTATTCAACAGACGATATCCAGGATCCCAAATCGAAACCAAAACCAAATATTGTAAAACGAAAGTAGACGTCGACTACCCATTCTATATCTGCAAGGGTAGAAATATACCTCCTGCTCAAAAATATAATATTGTAGCAAAGTATTTATTAAAAACAAAATAGGCATATCCTGACCACGAGCACATGAGCTTTTCTAGATGGCAGAGCGCCATCTAGTGGAGCAAAAATAAACTAATCGTTTATTTAACTTGCTCCGTGATATTTGGCCAACCTAAAATATTTACAGTTAAACCTGTCTATAGCACCCCCTCTAAATAGCGCCTCCCTCTCTATAGCTGCCGATTTTAAATACGTAGTACGATGCGATTTACATTAAAAGTGACCTATAGTACCCCCTCTCTATAGCACCCTATTTTGGTGAGTCCCAAGAGGGGGCGCTATAGACAGGTTTAACTGTATTTTATTTTATGTATAAATTATTAATTTTTTATATTTATATTTTGCTACTCTAGAAAATTTCCTTATTGCTTAACTTTTATCTTATAAATGTTGATTTGTGTTTGTCTTATTTGTATTATGTATTTGCCTTAAATAAATTGCTGTGTCATCCTAAAGTTTGTCTTTCCTGATTTTATACGTTGCAGTATTGTCACACAGAAAATTAGGAAAGACAAAATAAGGATGACATGGCAAATTTTTGCCTTGCGCAAAAACAGTTCAACCTCACACACATAGCATGCCAAGCGTATTTACGCAAATTTGGCCTTAAATACCCATTTCTTGGTTTCTCAAGAAGCCTCTGGGACCAAAATTATTTTTGGTCGCATTGGTACAGCCTACTCCACGCTGACGAGCGCCAACAGCGCGAAACGCGTTCGTGGATGGCTTTTCTTGATTTATCAAAAAATTGGGTTGGCCAAATATCTGGGAACAGGCTAAATCAATGTTTAGTTGATTTCTGTTCCACCAGATGGCGCTCTGCCTTCGGTAAAGCACATATGCTCCTGGTTAGTATATGATTTCTTTATTTTTACATACATCTATTCCAATATTATAACCTCTGTGAAATCTTTAGGACAAAATAATAAAGCCTCCGAGGTTGCGTTTCTTTCTTTAAAACGTTTAATAATGCTCAAGCTTTCGGGTATGGTGACACGGCAATTTATGTTAATGCGTAAAAACAGTTCAACCTCACACACATACATGTTAAGCGTATTTACGCAAATTTGGTCTCAAATACCCATTTCTTAGTTTCTCAAGAAGCCTCTGGGACCAAAATTCTTATTCTTATTTTGTCCTAAACATACATCTATATAAAATTGAATAAAAGAAAGTCAAGGAGATACATTTCCCAAGTAACACCAAATATTAAATCAATATTCTATGAATAAAATAATACAATATAATGCGGCTTATGATTTCCCAAGTAACACCAAATATTAAATCAATATTCTATGAATAAAATAATACAATATAATACGGCTTATGATTGTAAAACGACGTTTGACAAGTTTTGCCGCAAATGTTTCTTTTGAACGAAAAATCGTAATTTAAAGATAAATAACGACTATTTCTATCCTTAGGGATGAAGTATGAAAGGATGAATTGTGAAGAGTAATGATGAACGGAAAAATAAAAGTGTCCAGGGATGGGAATCAAACCCACAGTGTTCACTATATTTATTTGTCCACAATAAATATTTTGTTACTATATTTTATTTATTTTTGTCAATCCCATTAAAATTCTAAATATTTTCTATTAGAGCCTTAAAGTCGACATTTTATATTGGAAGTTAAAAAACGAGGACAAAGAGGTGTGTATCATTACCGCCATCTATTAACAATTTTTGTAACCATTTAAAATATCATTTGTGTCTTTACAGAATTATTAGGATATTTATAAAACATACTCGAAATATAAATAATCAATTTTATCAAAAATAAATTATATTTAAAATAAGAAATTATTTAAACCAAATAAAAGTATTTACTGAGCATATTTGCACTTTAAACTTCTTTTCAAAGATCGCATTACAATTGAGTTCAACCACTTTAATTCTTTTCTAACATCAAGATAATTCTCATAATAAAATACGAATTGGCCAATTTATCAAAAGAAGAAATAAATTAATTTAGACCGCATGCCCCAACTATAATTCATAACTTCATAGAATCAAGAATGTCTGAAACAATAGCTAACACTAATGAAACATTCCGAATTTTTTTTTTTTTTTTTCATTTGCAATTCCTTTTTATTTTCATCCAAATTTTTATAACTCACAGTTCATCACAAATCATGGTAATTTTGGAGAATTTCTGTCGAAAATCGGGGCAACGGATGATCCTATCTGCTTCTGTGGAAAAGAAAACCAAGACTCAATACATTTATTAATAGAATGTCCGATCTTTCACAGCTACAGAAGTAATCATTTTTATCCCATCGAAGAAATTTGCGAATTTGAATATAACAAAGACACTTATGTAAAATTCAATTTATTTTGTAAATTCATTTTGGATTTCTTTTTCTGTTTGAGAAAACTAACCTTTCGGTTTTAATTTTGTTTTTAGTCCGGTTATTGATTGAATCGTATATAAAATGAATTTTTAATTAAAAAGGCATATATTGGAACAAAATATCATTTATTTTACCAATATTTCAGTTGGCTGAACGTCAACCTATATCAAGGTATTATAACATTTTAATGTGTGTCAACAACAAACTCAATTTTGTTGACGTTATGTGGCGCTGAGTTTGTTGTTGACACAAATTAATATGCTATAATACCTTGATAAAGGTTGTCATTCATCCAACTGAAATATTGGTAAAATAAATGATATTTTGATCCAATATATGCCTTTTTGATTAAATATTTATTTATGGATTGCTCTATTTTCAAAATAAAATAATTGTATATAGGTTGATAAAATGTATTTGGGCGCAAGTATCCCAAGCTGGGATATCGCTTCCAATATGTCAAATAAAAAAAAAATCTAGATTATTCTCATATAATTTCCAGTTTTACCTAACTACACAACTTGGAAGCATTTTCGCTTTTTTATTATTGATTTTAATAGTTGTTTTTATGAATTTAAAAAATATTTATATAGAATTTCATTTTTTTTAACATTAGAACAATTTCTTTTTATAATATTAATTGATTTCTTTCCGATCAATATTTTCCATATATACAGTAGACTCTCCTATAACGCGAGTTTTTACAACGCGATTTCGTACAACGCGATAAAAAAAATTGCGACAAATTTATTTATACAACGCGAATTTTCGTATAACGCGTTACACACGGAACACGTTAATCGCGTTATAGGAGAGTTTACTGTACTAGTAGAATTATAAAGTTACACCCAAAAGGAATTAAAGATAAACATGAAGTATGGCTCAAATGAACTTCATATGAAGTATAATGAATGATTATTAAATATTGGATATGAAACGTATAGAAAATAGTTCTTCAAATTAAAGATTTACTGGCCGAAATATATCTTTAATTTCAAAAACTATGAATGCCGGCCAGACGGCCTTTATCTTCATGATAGTCTAAAAAATAGCTACATTTAACTTATTTCAATTTCAAATCACATTTATTATAAAATAAATTAAGCTTCCAGGGTTAAGTTTCTTGTGCAACTTTTTATTTTCAAGCTTTCGGACTTCTCAATCCTTCAATAGGATTATCACATTGAAAACTTAATAGAGGTTCAAAATCACAATAATAGGTACCGCTCAACAAGAGCAACCTAGTTCATGATAATTGAAACAATGAATAATGTATGATGGTTATTCATACATTAAACAATATTTTAACGCGGGATTCAATCCCGGTTCATGACTGTCGGGAATCGAGCGTGTTACCCACTCGTCCACCGACTTTTTATTATAAAAAAAAGTGCCCAATACGGGAATCGAACCAGAGTCGTAGCGGTCTAAAGCCAACGGTTTAGACCATCCTTCCACCGACCCCCTAAATGGGGGTACACATGTACTCCTGGTCAGGATATGCCTTCTTTATTTTTAATATCAACACTTGACCTTTTTATTATTTTTTTCACATATATAACTTGGTTATCCTCATTAGTAAGATTTCAGAGCGCCATGTATAGGAAAATATATAAACTGAACGTTGCTTTTTTAATCATTTCTGGAAATTGTCCAATATTATAGTTATGTTTTAGCGTTTTAACGTAAAATTCGCCTTTAATATCATTTTCTTGAATCAAGAATAAATGATAATGGTTCTCTTAATAGATCGTTATCCTAACACTCGTAAAATGCTGATTGGGGTCAACGATCCGAAACGTTGGTTGATATTTCTTGTAAATAATGAGAGAGAATTAGCCGTGATATGCAGATATATTTTTTTTAAATCAGCGTTCAGTTATAATTTATTCTAGTACAGGGTGATCCAAAAGTCCCGCACAACTTTAAAAATTAATAACTCCGCGAATATTCGCGCTAGAGCAATGCGGTAAACACCATTGTGTTCAGGATGCAATGGGATTTTTTATGTCAAATAATGTAAATTTCGAAATTGATTTTAGTTACAATTTTATTCGCCAGATGGCGCTCTACCAGAATCAGAGATTCAGCGGCCAAATTGTTTGATAAATTGAAAAATATAACTGATCGACACGTATTTTTCCTTTTTGAATACCAGGAAAGAACCCTAATAATATCAAATAACAAATTAATAAAACACCACTTCGCCAAAAGTATGAATAATTGGTTAACGATTTTCAAATACAATAAGAGATATGTAAAATAGGAAAATGCAAATTAAACATGTAGCAAAAAGAAAATTGATATTTTAGATACGGTTTGTTTCCGAAGATAATAAATTTCTAATATTTTTAATTCAACTCTCACTCAGTATCGATTATATTTATTTTAATTCATTTGAAAAATATGTATCTATCTCTGATAATTTATTTTACTCTGGAATGCCGTTGTTGTTGTCGTGTCCAATAAAGAGCCTCAGATGTACCATGCATCTCCATCACATCAGCAGCAATGTCCACTATCTTTGTGTGTAAAGCTGCTGCTCTGGGTCTATGTCAAATTTCTGCAAGGCTGCGGCCATTGCTGGACATGAGAATATGTGGGTAGGTGTAAGTTCCACACCAGGACAATTGTTGCATGCCCTATAGGTTCTTGTGCCATCTGGATGTATTGTCATTCCTTTATAGTGTTTTGTTCTAAGTCTTGTTATAGTTTTTGTCATTTTTCTCTCAGAGTTTATTTCGCATTTTGATCTTTTCTTATTTTTTTGTTTAATTATCTTGTATTCTGACAAAGAATCAGCGTCAAATAATGACATTTGTTCTTTCCTTTGGCTCACTTTCTGGCTTCTTTTGCCAATTCAAATGCCATTTCATTACCCCCGATCCCAGCATGGGCAGGGATCCAATGTAGAATGCAGTTATTCTCCAATGGTTCCAGTTGGGTAAGTAACGAGTGTATTTTCTGTGTGATTTTAGTATTGCCCTTCTGAATTGCTTCTAGAGCGGATATGGAGTCGCTGTATATTAAAATTCCTTCTGCTTGATGCAGGGATGGTTGGTTAAGGCATACATCAAGGGCTTTCCAGATAGCTGTCAGTTCACAAGTGAAGTTTGACGAAATCTGTCCTGCTCCTTCTTTGATTTTGATGTTTGTTCCATCTTGCAGTATTATGTTAATTCCGGCCCCTCCATTACTCAGGGTAAGGTCTGAAGAACGATCTGTATATGCTGTTAAAGGGCGTGGCCTAGCATTTTTAATCAATAATTTGTACTATGAGGACATAGCCGTTAATATTTCAAACACATTAGACCTCGAAACCCAAGGTATCAAAGTCTACCTCAATCAAAACAAAGCCATCAACATATACAATATGTATCACCCTCCAAACAATACATTTATTGACGATGGAACAATGGCTCAATTTCTTACAGACAACACTATTATTTTAGGTGACCTTAATGTCAAACATCAACTATGGGGATGTTCTACGCCAAACCCAAGAGGCAAAATACTATCAAACATATTTGACGACAATGCCTTCTCATGTGCTTAAATGATGGGAATCCTACCCTTCATTCCTACAGCTATAATACTGCACAAGCCCTTGATATAAGTTTTTACTATCCTGACATTTTCCACAAATGCAAATAGCAAATATTAAAAGGTTTTGAAAGTGATCCTTTGCCTAATTTGATAGAAATTAGCACCAAGACCAAAACTAGCTCAATTAAGAAAAATTATGGAACTTCAAAAAGGCTAATATGATATCTTTCGAAAACACCATTATTAAAGCAGCCAAAGTTTCAATACCAAGAGGTTATATTAAGAAATGGATTCCAAATTATACACACCAGGCAAAAAATATTCAAACACTTATAACTAAAAGAAATGAACTACAAAAAAGTGCACCCAAAACCAAACAAATTGTAGAACTGAACTGAACATTGTGATTGCAAAAATAAAAAGATTATACGTAAATGTGAAAAGGGAAAAATGGAAACAAACTTGTGAAAACCTGAACCCAAGAAACCCAAATACAAAACTTTGGAATTTGGCAAAACAAATTGGCAGAGTCCAGCCACAAACTGAAAACACAAATATGATTGAGAATACAGATGGTACACCAGCAACTAATGACAAAATTGCTGCCAATCTTTTAGGTAATTCATATCAAATAAGTAGTAAAATCAAGGTTGAAAAAAGGCCCGAAAGATCATTCATGACTGTAAAAATGTCACCAGCACTCATAATATTTTCCATGAAAAAAATCAATATGAAAGAGCTAGCTTATGCATTAGAAAACACTGACCTAAACAAGACTCCTGGGCCAGATGGAATCCATGGCCGAATGATATCAAACTTGGGCAAAATTGGCAACGAAAGACTTCTTAATATTTTCAATAACTCCTGGAAATCTGGAAAATTGCCTCAAGACTGTAAAAATGCAACAATAATTCCCATTAAAAAACTTGACAAATCTGCTGATGACCCAAAAAACTACCGACCTATCTTCCTCACAAATATTTGCTGCAAATTAATGGAAAAAATTATATTCAGACGACTCACCTACCACCCCGACACAAGAAATCTCTTACCAGAAGAACAATATGGATTTAGGAAAGGACATGGGACAATAGTCCAACTCTTATTTTTCACACAAAAGGTAAAAGATGCACAAAACAAAAAGCCAACTAACCACACCATAGCTGCTTTTTAGACCTTACACAAGCTTTTGATAAGGTATGGAAAAACAAGTTAATTACAAAATTATACAAACATTTCAAAATTGATGGAAAAGCTATCACTTGGATAAATGATTCCCTTAAAAATATATATATCAGAGTCAAATATAATGGCACTCTATCTAAAACCTTCAAATTGTACCAAGGATTACCACAAGGATCAGTCCTTAGCCCAACTCTCTTCACCCTATTTATTGCAGGCGTAGAAGACAAATTTTCACATAAAACCAATATTGGACTTTTCGCTGATGACATTATTCTATGGAGCAGCAACACTAACTGGAAAAAAGCTGAAAGAGATTTGAACAAGACTATTCTCCACCTAGAAAAATTTGCTAATAAACATAAATTAGAATTTAACCCCCAAAAATCTGAAACCTGTCTTTTTACTACCAATAAGAAACTATACAAAATAAGACCAAATATTATTCTGAAAGAACAACAATTGCAATATAATAAACATCCTAAATATCTCGGCTACACCCTGGATCCAGAAATTAACTCCAGTAAACATATTGAAGGAGTTGTTAGAAAAGGAAGAGACCGACTAAAAATCTTGAAATATATTTCAGGAAGAGTGGAGAGCTGAAGCAACAACACTAAAATTAACTTACACATCTCTAATGAGACCTATCTTGGAATATGGATATCAAATCTATGGTACAGCATCTGAAACAAATCTAAAAACAATGGAAAGGATACAACTAAATGCACCTAGAATTATTACAGGTCTTCGAAATACCTGCCCTAATAATATTGTACTTTGCGAGGCAGACATTATGCCCTTAAAGGATAGAATAAGCTACAATCTGCCAAAATATATAAACAAAATCAAGAGTTATGAAAATAAACACAGAACTTTCAATTACATACTTATTTGGGAACCCAATATAAGACTCAAAAAAGAAGGCCCTCTCCACCTGGCCAAAAGAAATGGATTTTTAAAATATAAAGTGGAAAAATATTATTTAGCTGAAAAAATATCTACATGCGAACCACTAACAAAATGTTATTTTTAATGCCACTTTAAACGAACCCACCAACAAACAATACCAAAATCCAGAATACTTAAAACAATTATCATTAGAAATAATTAATATAAAATTCCTAAAAATACAATAACTATCTATACCGATGGTAGCAGAGACGAGTTGGGACACACTGGCAGTGGCTCTCTCATTAAACCCACAAATGGCAATGAGAAAATGAACAGAAGAAACCCAGATTTTTGCTCAATCTTCAGATCAGAACTTATAGCCATCTATGAAGTCTTAATATCCATCAGAAATACTAAACATCACGATATATGGATTCTTACTCATAGTAGAAGTGCCATACAACACTTGAGTCCTACAGGGGAACTTAGAGACAAAGTAAGCAGGAACACAATTGGTTATTTCCAAAAACTCTCAATACCTCAAAAATTCACCTTCAATGGATACCCTTACATGCTAGAATTGAAGGCAATGAAGCTGCTGATGCGCTAGCGAAAAAAGGCACAAAAGAACCCTTGCTACAGAAAAATAAACTTACTTTTAAAGAAATAGAAACAGTAGCCAAATATAAACAAGAACTGGAGGATCCCACCTAAGCACAGTTGGTACACCCGAGAAGCAGATGGCCACCCAGACCTTTCAGTCCACAAGCCGGCATGCGAAGCATGCCCTTCGCTGCTATTCTGTTCAACTCATAAGCCAAGTAACGGTATCCAAGCTAGTGCTTGGACATTGTAACTGGAAACACCACCTCCCAGACAACGTGTCTGGAAGGATTTCTATACCGGTGGCCTTTAATCGCAGCAAAATAGGAAACTATCTACTGTGTCCAGCAGGGACCGCGGGGAGGCAGCCCCCGGTCGACTCTGTTCACTCACAGCTGAGGAAAAGCTCAGCTGCCACGTCGTGGGCTTTCTCAAGAAGCTTGCTGTGATCTCTCATCAGCTTACTCTCGATCGCGCCCCTCGCCCTCCTTCTCTCTTCCTGCACACCCACTACCCTTGGACAATCCAAGACGTAGTGGCGTGCATCCACATCCCTTTCTCCATAGACGCAATCAGGGTTTCTCTTCATTTTAAATCTGCGGAGACTTGGGGAAGAGAGCCCATGTCCCGAACTACCCTAATGAGTTTGTGGGACATTACCTTACAGAGGTACTTGGGTGTTGTTACCCCATTGAATACCTCTCTCCCCTTCACACTGTTCCTCCATCTGTCCAACCATAAGTCCTGGACGTGACCCCTGATCCTCCTATAAACTTCTTTCTTGGTCACTGGAGTCCTCAGTGATTTACCTCTAAAGCATCCTGCCTTAGCGATCCTGTCTGCGAACTCATTACCTTCGATGAGGCTGTGTCTCCTAAACCAAGGGAGCTCCGGAGCCCGCGTTATCATCTCCAGCTCCTGGATTATTTGATGCGCGAGTTGCCCTTTCTCCAGATTGATGGCGACGAGGGCCGACATACAATCTGAATAGAGGCGGTCCGGGCTGAAGTTCTTCACGGCACACACTCTGAGGGCTACCCTGATCGCAACCAGCTCGGCTGAAAAGACCAATTCGTCCACTCTGAGTGCTAAACCTTCTTGGAAGATCAGCTCTCCATTAGTGTATATCACTACCCCAGCTCCAGTATTGGTTCCAGACTTACTACCATCAGTGAAAACCTCCGTGCCAATCCCTGTCGGCCCTCTAGGACTCCAATTCCACTTTGGCAACCACTGCGGAGGCTTCCTTGTGTCCCTCTTCGATTCCAGGGCCCCCGCTTAAAGTCCCAGGGCATCTTCCCTTTTCTCCCAGATCTTCTGTCTGATGGTCTCCTCCTCTAGTTTCAATCCCAGGGGAATAAGCCCAGCGAGGATCAAAAAGGCCTCACTGCTGGTAGTGCGATATCCCCCTGTGATTCTGAGTGCCGCTGTCCTCTGCACTCTCTCTAGAGTTGTTGCCACCTTCTGATCCCTGTTTCGGCGCTACCAAGCCCCGAAAGCATATAGCAAGATTGGCTCGACATAGGAGAGGCAGAGGTTCCTAAAAATAGTACCCTCCTTCTCCCCCCCCCCCCCCCCCCTGTTGAGGGCTAACCAGGACAGGCCTGCACAACGCATCCCTGCCTCTCGCCACCATCTCCTCCGCCTGGTATTGCCAATCCATCTTGTCATCAATGACCACCCCCAGGATGGTCATCCTATTGACCAACGCTACCCTCCGTCCTTCCATCCGGATAGCCGGCTTGTGTTTCCTTTTAGTTCTTATGTCCCTAGGCTTAAAGCTGAGGGCTTTAGTTTTGGAGACATTGAACTTAAGGCCAGAGTCATGGGCCCAGATCGAGAAAATTTGGAGAGAAGTTTCAACACACTTCTCAGCCTTCGCTCTCGAAGCAGCCTCAATGATGAGGAACTGGTCGTCAGCATAGAGAACCAGCCTGTCTCCCTCATGGAGCTCCTCCTGGAAAACGGTGTTTACCAGGATATTCCACAGAATAGGTCCGCAGCAAGAGCCCTGGGGGCAACCCCTAGCACAGTTTCTTTCCAACTTCCGCCCACCAAAACTGAGGCTAATCCGTCTATCCCTCAGGAAGTCACGATTCAAGCTGCACAAATTATCAGGACAACCCATGTCCATCAAATTTCTCATCAACTTGTTCCAGCTCATGGAGTTGAACGCGCCATCAATGTCCAGGGCCACGAAAAGAACCCAAGCACCCTTATTTAAGCCCATCTCAACCCCCTCTAACACCTCGTTCAGAGCTGTGGTTGTGGACTTCCCTTCCCTAAAACCATGTTGGAAAGAGGAAAGGAGCTCATTACTCTCTAGCCAGTGCTTCAGTTGCTGAGCTAGTAGGCTATCCAGGACCTTACCTAGACACACTAGTAAAGAAAGCGGACGATAATCATTAGGAGAATTACCCTTTCTACCAGACTTTTCGAGAAGCACTACTCGGGCAACCTTCCATGCCTCAGGAAATGTATCAGTGTCCAGGCACTTATTGAATAACCTGGAAAGAAGCGATGGGTGCATCCTTACCAGGGCTTTCACGACAGTGTTATCGATCTCTTCGGGACCAGAAGATTTCCTTTTCCCGAACTTGAAAGCCGTCAGTTTCACCTCATTCTCAGAAAAGGGCGGATCCACCAAGCCACACGTGGTCAGAGAGATCTCGTCCTCTGGTTCCTCGTTTCCGAAGTGCCGATCCAAGTTGTTTTTATTTTGTCTTCTGCTTTCGAGCGAGTAGGTCTAGAACACATTCTCTCTGAATTTTCTCATTGTTGGTGGATGAAACAGCACCAGTGATTATTTTGGCCGCTTTTGCTTGAACACTGTCTGGTCTTACTTTTAGTGATGAGCTTGAGGGAGCCCAGACCGGTGTTGCATATTCCATTATCGTTCTTATTAAGGTGGTATATGTTGTTCTGAGAATTCTGGGTTTTGCTCCCCAATTTGTTCCACATAGCCTTCTCAGAATGTTTAGTTTTCTGATAGCTCTATTTGAGGTGCTAATTATGTGCTATGAAAATTAAAATTCCTCATAAATAATAATTAAAATAATTTTGTTGACATCTTGTCAATACATACACAGTCTGCACTATTAAAAAAAGATAATATGCATTATATACACTATGTACAATGAATATGGCGCCTCTGCCAGCGCTGCAGAGTTTGGTGGAGAATCGCCAGTGGGTCTCCAGCGACACCACGCATTTTGCGATCTACGATGAATACGTAGATCGCGTACTTCGCCGCTTAGGAGATGGTGATGGCGTGGTCCTCGAGACCAACTGGAAAGATCCAGGACTGCAGTATCACACCTAGGTATTATGGATTTCTAATTTTATCAATTATTTGTTTGTTTATGCTTATTTTGTGGTTATTTTTATGCCCTTTTCCCTGGGAGTGGAGAAGACGCATAGGTTTGGTTTTATTGGGTTTATGGTCATTTGGAGTTCCATTGCCCACTTCTCCAGTCCTCTCATTGATGTCTTCAGTATCTTTTACGATTTTTCTATGCTGCTACTTGTGTGCCATATGACTTTATCATATGCATAACAGGCAACCTTTGTGTCTTCAGTGAGGTAAGGATGTATGTCGTTAATATATAGCAGATAGAGTAGAGGACTGAGCACAGATCCCTGAGGTACACCAGCCCATGTTCTTCCTTCCTTGGAAAATTCTACATTGACCCGAACCTTTAACCTTTTTCCCCTTAAGAAGTCTGCAATCCAGATTAAGGTTTTTCCTCTTACTCCGATGTTGTGAAGCTTTTCACGTAATTTCTCCCTCCACACTCGATCAAAAGCTGAGGTCATATCAAGGAATATAGCCGTGGTCTTCTTTGGCGGTTTTTCCCGGAAAGAATCTATTATTGATTGACAGAAGTAGAACAGTTGATCAGTTGTACAGTGCTGGGATCTATAGGCCGTTTGGTAGAGGTTTATTTTATTATTTTTTTGTGAGCCAGACTATGAGCCTAGAGTGGATAATTCGTTCTGGTATTTTACAAAGTATGCTGGCGAGAGCAATTGGCCGATAGTTCTTGTATTCCTTGGCATCTTTGTTTGGCTTCAGTATTGGCACTATAATTGATATCTTCCAATTCTTTGGTAGTTTACCAGTTTGCCATGAAATGTTTAGTATTCGTAGGAGTTGATTATTAGCTTTGACTTCAAAGTGTTTAATCATTTGACCAAAGATTAGATTTTCTCTTGGTGACCTCTTGGATTTTTTATTGATGAGTTTAGCTCATTCAGTGTGAAGTCTCTCGAGAAAATATCTTGTTGATGGAAGTTTCTTGCTTGTTTAACTAACTGGTTTATATTATTTTTAGAGTCCTGTCTTCATTCGTATAGTTGAGTATGGAAGTGCTTGAAAGATATTCAGCAATTATGTCAGCCATCTATTTGTTCTCGTTCTCGCTGTTCTATTCATATCGGTTAGAGTATTGGAGGATTGGTGTTGGTTTTGATTGTTCTCTAACACTCTAATTATATTCCAGTGTTGGCTGTCCTTTCTTGGATCCATTTTTTTTGCAGAATTCTGCCATTTTTCTTGTTTGAATATCCAAATTTCTTGTTATATTTTGTGAATAATTTCAATGAGTTCCTTTCTGTTTTATTTGTTTTAAGAAGTCCATTGATATTGTCTCTCTCGCTGAAATCATTGCCTCGATGTTGTGGTCCTTCCAGTAAGGTATCCACAGGTCTTTACGTCTACCTCTAGTTATCGATGCTCTTTTGCAGCTTTTTAAATGTTCGAAGAAAATTTTTCCAAGCTTTTGTCAAGCGTTCTGTAATTCAATTTTTCGTTGCACAGTTCTTCAAGCTTTTCTGTGAATTTTTTTCAAGTCGGCTTTCCTAAAGTTCCATGTTCTTTTATTCTAATGGACATTCTCAATTTTGAAGTTTAGGGTTGTTAAAATTGGTCTGTGGTCACTGATTGCACCTCTCAGGATTTTCCATTGTGTTGTGGGTGCGATGTTGTAATTTATCGCTGTGATGTCTATTGCGGATTCTGTGCCTGTGGACTTAGATAGATAGGTGTTCTCTCCGTTATTTAACGGTGTAAGGTCGAGGTCGGTTAGCATGTCCTCAACCTACTGACTTTTGTTATCCTGGACAGGTGATCCCCGAATTAAACTTTTGGCGTTAAATTCACCGAAGTATGATTGTGATATCCGAAGACGCTTCACTTAATGTCTCTATTGTGTGTGCCCATACAAAATGCAAAGATTTCACGAGCTGAAAGTTGGCGATTTTGAGATGCGTCAAGAATTCGCTGCATGGGTTTTCCGGCAAATTGATATTGATGAAAACTGGCTGTCGAATGTTCTGTGGACAGATGATGCTCACTTTTCTCTAAACGGAGAATTTAACATTCAAAACAGCCGCATTTGGGCAACAGAAAACCCTAGAATTTTCACAGAAATGCCACTTTACCAGCCTAGAGTTACAGTTTTGTGTGGGTTCACTTCTTTTATTATTGGGTCATTTTTCTTTGAAAAATCAATGAAAGAACTTTTAAAACCGTTTTTGTAACTGGTGAACGTTATGAGAAAAGGGTATTCCCATATTGCAGGGTAAAAGCACTAAGCGAAATAACATTCATGAAAGATGGAGGACCTCCTCATATCTCCCGAGGTGCCAAACAATTGCTGAAGGATACGTTTGGTGAAAATCGTGTGATAGGTCGCCACTTTATATACCAGTGGCCTCTAAGATCAACAGACTTGACGCCTTGCGATTTTTGTTTATGGGGATAGGATACATTAAATCGTGTGTTTATCGATGCTGGCCTACCACATTGGCCATGTTGAAGGCTTCTATCAGATGGCACGCTTTATCAATTTAACAGATATGTTATTTAATGCTGTCCATTCTGTCATTTATCGTCTGCAGGCGGTGATTGAGAATGAAGGGTGCCACATTGAGCAAGGATTGTGACCTAATACAAGAGAGAAGGCAGTTACCTCATGTGTTGTATAAGCCGCCATGTATTATATTATCTATCAATATTTTGCAGCTCTTTGTGTTGGGATATGGGGATAATAAATGCTGTCCTCACATCTTGACTCTTTTTTTGTGAACAGTAATATTTTGTTTGTCATTTGCTCACATATTATGTCGTGCAAACCAGAGTGTTATAACTTCTCGAATAACACTGGTATACACAATTTTTCCCCTTATGTTTAGTTTTTCGCTTTTCGCTCATTAGAAGAAATACATAGATAATAGATAACATAGAAATACATACATAATAAATACATGTAGCATAAGGAATATTTTCTGTACACCAATAACTTTAGAAATTTTGTGAAAAAAAAAATATATAAAATGATTTTACTACCACGTTTTTCAACGCAAAAGGTCGATTTAAAATTTATTTTTATTTGAGGGGACACATTTTTAAAATTGTGTACAGTATAATAAACAATGATAACATTTGACAAGCCCATAGGATATTTGGAATAAAGTACGACAAATATATTTTGTCACTCCCCTCTATATTTCATTAGTTGGATCATGACAAATATCCAGTTAAATAGTCAAGGGTCGCCAATCAGTCAAGAAACTACACATTTCTTATAGCAAGAAATCCTATTAATAGTGCCATCATAATTTTTGGTACTATATTAACATTTCAAAAATTCGTGTATTGATATCAGCAGTGTTTTTCAAACATTCAATCTATTTCACAAAACCTCATATAAAAATAAATATTTTGCTACATGTTTTAATTTGCATTTACCTATTTTACATATCTCTGATTGTATTTAAAATCGTTAAACAATTCTTCATACTTTTGGCGAAGTGGTGTTTTATTAATTTGTTATTTGATATTATTAGGGTTCTTTCCTGGTATTCAAAAAGGAAAAATACGTTTCGATCAGTTATATTTTTCAATTTATCAAACAATTTGGCCGCTGAATCTCTGATTCTGGTAGAGCGCCATCTGGCGAATAAAATTGTAATTAAAATCAATTTCGAATTTTTCATTATTTGCCATAAAAAATCCCATTGCATTCTGAATACAATGGTGTTTACCGCATTGCTCTAGCGCAAATATTCACGGAGTTATTAATTTTTAAAATAGTGCGGGACTTTTGGATCACCCTGTAGATGGCGCTCAGCTATAAATAACGTTTAGACAAATTCTCAGGAGATGCTATATAATTATGTTACCAACCTGATATTCTGATATACTCTCATCTTTGTTACTTATATTTAAGTTAACTTATGTTTTATTATTATTATAACATGAGGTACACAGCTTGCTTTGTGTGTTTTGCTTTGTTGTTTGTTTTTCTCTTCGGACAATTTTCTTTGGTTAATTATGTAAAATAATGAATTGAACAGGATTGTATATAGCCGATTTGTTGTGATGTGGAGAGAGGTATCGACGTAAATATCCCTGAGTTTGGGATATCGCGTTTCATGATGTTAACAAAATTGTTAATAAAAATGAGGTACACATTTTGAATTATATAAGAAATACTAGCCGAGTGGCCCGGGCAACGCCCGGGTTTTACCCGACTGGACCCGGCTTCGCCTGTGTAGTGTTCGAGCGAGGTTTACTCATGAATGAATAGAGGCCCCAACTGTTTGTAAACTCAATGTAATGAATTTTCTTTCAGCAAAATGGAGATAAATTGCAAACAGCAATATCGAAAATGCTTGTGAAAAAATCTGAAATATAGGATCCATTTCACAAACACATCTATTGAATAGAGTGCTGTTTGGAGGAGTGGTCTAAACTGTTAATTTTTAAAAACCATGACCCGGGATCATTGAATGCAGATTTAGACACTTTGTTTTGAAAAAAAAAATGCCCCAATGGCTCCTGATTCTTGAAAAAGTCCAACCCCTCCAGTGAGTGCAAGTAACCAAACTGGGCTTTTATTCTTAAAAATTAAAAAAAAAATCTAATGATTAGTTTGAATATAGGAAAATGGTCGGCACAACCTGAAAATTTCATTTTGTCCACTTCACTCTCGGCTGTCCAAGAAGAAACAGCCAGAGCAAACATTTTAAAGGGCACCTAATCCGGCATTTACATATCTAAATAGTTAAGCAACTTTTATAAATGTAATATATTTCTGCAATATTGAAATACCTGGACTCGGAAGAATTTTGTATTATTTATTGTTGCAGTTTTAGAAAAGTGTGGGAAATTGGATATTTTAACAAAAGAATATAATTTTTAAAATGGTATAAAAAATAAAAAGGAAATTTGCATAATTTTCTAATAGTCAAGGGCAATTTTAAAAATACCAAAAAAAGCAAGACCAAATAAAAAAATATATATATATGTGTGATGTTTCAGTAACAGCATTGTTGCCATATAAAGACAAAATTACTGAATGTATTCAGTACCTTTGTCTGAAGATAGCCAAAATGTAACTGAAACCACACACAATGTAATTATTTGTATTCGGTCTTGCTTCCTTTTTTTTTAATTATCCCTAGTACGCGTGGTACAGGCCATGATAACCATGGTGGGTAGGTAGCGACTGCTTTTACTGTAAGCGCACCACATGTCTACAAATGTGATACATTGCTACCAGCTAAATGCATTTTCACTATGGTGTGATTTCCACATGATGGATCTGTAGACACATTATAATCTCTCCAGAGCTTAAGGTAGCAAACAGTACTTTCACATTATATAAATATCAATGCCAAAAGCCAGAGTTATGATAGCTGTTGCAGTGTAATGTAGACCTGCAGGATGGAAAAAAGCAAAATGATTTCCGGCTTCAATTTTAAAAGTATTATGAAACGTTAAAAATATAATCATAACTTTTGAAGCATGAAAAAAATGCTAACTTGGTGTGTATTTATTTATTCTAAAAACAAACAGCATGTAAAAGTAAGCACCAATCGAAAGCATTTATTAGCTCTAACAGTGCTGCCCCCAGCGGTAAAAGACTGGAGCTAACGCTTCACGGGTTGTTAAAGTTTATGTTAATACTAGCGGATGTTCCCGGCTTCGCCCGAGGTTTTACCCGAGTAAAGGTTTTTCTAACGAACATTTGTTAAAACAATTCTCTATAAACTTATAAAAAAAAGATATATTTTGATAATTTGAAACTCGTAAATGTGAATCTCTCGATAAAGCGAACATTTTTTCCCGGTCCCTGTGTGCCGTGTCATCCTGAATTTTGTCCTCCATAATTTTCTACATTACAAAATCATCCGTTTTATCTAGTGAACATATTTTCCCGGTCCCTTGAAAAATATTTGATAAGTTGAATAAAATCATGGTCGTGAATCTCTCGATAAAGTGATTATTTTTTCCCGGTCCCTGTGAGCCGTGGCATCCTGAATTTTGTCTTTCCTAATTTTCTACATTACAAAATCATCGTTTTATCTACATATTTTCCCGGCCCCTTGAAAAATACTCGATAAGTTGAATAGAATCATGGTCGTTTATGGAAGATGGACGTAGTTCCCGGAGGTTACCCGCCTCCCCAGCGCCAGGACCTCTTGATCCCTCTGATTGGCCGGCGGCCGGACGGGGGTGGGGGGAGGGGGGGAGGGGGGGCTCTTGAACCCTCTGATTGGTCGGTGGGAACTTGGACTGTCCAATGGCCGGCGGCCGGACGGGGGGGCAGACCTAAGCCTAAGGCGGCGCTGCTTGCGAGTTAACGCTACAAATCTGCAAATAACTCTATGGATATTAAAGATATTCAAGAAATTATTTTTCGTAAACCTGTCCAGGGATACACCTAATAATATCCCAAAATTTCACGGCGATTGGATGTATGGTTTTTGAATCCATAGAGGACACACACACACACAGACACACACACAGACATTCAATTTTATATATATAGATTACATTAACTTAACAATATTCCATGTCTTGCTAACACAAATTTCAAAAATAATATGCATAAAAATAATGCAATTCTAAAAATCATAAATGAAGCATCATTAAATTAAATGGGAGAGAAATGGTGTTCCTAAATTTTTTTTGTTGTAAAACTTTGACCTTTATACTTTTACAAATTCTTAATGTATATAACCCAAACCAAATCGTCTATAAAATTCTGCAAACAAATATAATATTATAGAGGCATGAAAATACTAACGGTGTAAAAATCAAAACAGCAAAGTTATCCTGATAAATGTAATGAGCTATGATAAGGTGTGTTGCAGGCTAACAAAAACCTTAATTGAACCAGAAATGATGATACCATAAAAAAAAAAATAAAAAAATTTTTTCAAGAATAGAGTTATGTAAATGAATTAAATGTGAAAAAATTAAATTAAAATAAAGTAAAAAAAGCTTTATTGATGAAACTACAGTAGAGCAATAATGATAACAAATTATTCACAAATTATGTAGTTACAAAAGTCAAGCTTCCCAAAATCATTATTCGAAGAAATCTCTTTCAAAATTGTCAAAATCTATATCAAAGCCCTCTGATAAACAATATTGCGTGTCTTGCTAAAAGTAGAACTAAAGACAAATAAATTTTTAGGGCTGGAAACACGGGAGCATGCTACATAGAGTTGCCCATGCGAGAAACAGGGAGACTCAAGATGCACACCAACTACTTGCAATGTTTGACCCTGAAGCATGCTGAACCCTAGAGCTATTGGAACGCTGATAAAGATTGCTTCTACTATGGCTTGGCATACCTACAAACACAAAGCATTATTAAAAATAAAAATAAGGATAACTGAAAAATGTAAAACATCAAGGACTGAGATTGAAGAAAAAAATTCAAAAATAGTGTATTAAAATAAGCGCGACTCATGACTAAGGCCAAAATAAAAAAAAAGCATAGAAATAATCTGAAAGGAGGGGAAAAATGCATAAAACTCAGTGAAAACGTAAAACAACTGATTAAAAAAAATCAAAAGGAAGAAGACGTTAAAAAAAAAGTATAATTAGCTGAAAAAATATGCACAATAAATATGAGTAGAACATACATAGATATATATGAGCAGCTACATATTATGAAGCAGATAAATCTAAATACTACCTAAACAAATGACAGCAAAAAAAAAAAAAAAGACAATGGAAGAAGGCCTAAAAAAAAGTCTAATTTGGTTGAAAAAAACTGCCCAATAAATTGAGCCTATATAGATAAATGGACCCGGCTTCGCCCGGGTATTGTTCGAGTGGGGTTTACTCGTGAATGAATAGAGCCCCCAACTGTTTTAAAACTTAAAGTAAAGAATTTTCTTTCAGCACAATGGAGATAAACTGCAAATATCAAAATTAAAAATTCTGGTAAAAATAATCTGAAATATAAGATCAATTTCACAAACACATCTAATGAATAGAGTGCTGTTTTGGAGGAGTGGTCTAAACTGTTGATTTTTAAAAACCACGACCCGGGATCATCGAATCCAGTTTTGGGGAATTTGTTCTGAAAAAAAAAATTGCCCCAATGGCCCCTGATTCTTGAAAAAGTCAAACCCCTCCAATGAGTGCAAATAACCAAACTGGGCTTTGGTATCTAAAAAATAAATAAAAAAATCTAAGGATTAGTGTGAATTAAGGGAAATGGTCCTCGCAACCAGAAAATTGCACTTTCTCCACTTCACTCTCGGCAGTTCAAGAAGAAACAGCCAGATTAAACATTTTTAAGGGCACCTAATCCGGCACGTACATCTATAGTTAAGCAACTTTTAAAAATGTAATATATCTGCAATACTGAAATACCCAGACTTGGATTATTTTTTTATTAGGTTATTGTTGGCAGTTTTAGAAAAATGTGGGAAATTAGATATTTTTACAAAAGAATGTACTTTTTAAAATGGCATAAAATAATTAGGAAATTTGCATCATTTTCTAATAGTCAAGGTCAATGTTAAAAATACCAAAAAAGCAAGACCAAATAAAAAATAAACGAATTATGTGCGATGTTTCAATAACAGCATTGTTACCTTATAAAGACAAAATTACTGAATGTATTCAGTACTTTTGTCTGAAGATGGTAACAATGCTGTTACTGAAACCACACACAATTTATTTATTTGGATTTGGTCTTGCTTCCTTGTGATTTTTATCTATATTTCAAAATATACCTCAATTCTTTTTTACCTAAAAAGCTTTACATATATATGGCCAAGACCATAAATAAAGGTAAAATGTCAAATGAGTTATTAATTAACCCTATATGGGTCAGGACAAGTGAAAATAAGGCCAACAATAGAAATATCTTTCTAAAAAATTAAATTTGAACGCTAGCTTCACACAGGGCACAAAATTTGCTACCAGCTACATGCGTTCTTTTTTACTATGGTGTGATTTCCACAGGATGGATCTACATTATAATTTCTCCAGAGCTTAAGGTAGCAAACAGTACTTTCACAATAAATAAATATCAATGCCAAAAGCCAGAGTTATGATAGCATGTTGCAGTGCACTGTTGACCTGCAGGATAGGAAAAAAGCAATATTGTTTCCAAAGACTTTAATTTGAAAAGTATTATGAAACGTTAAATATATTATACTTACTTTTAAAAGCATAAAAAAAGCTATCTTGATTTGAATAAATTTAGTCTAGAAACAAACATAACGTAAAATTATGCACCAATCGATCGCTGATTGTATATTTATTTATATAAATGAGTATATTTGCATATATATATCCTTGGTTGTACCATATAAATATATATGAGCAGCTATATATTGTGAAGCAGATAAACATAAACCCTACCTAAACCAATGACAGAAAAAAAATGTTTAGCCAACCCTTAAATAAAGCAGTTACTGAAAATTCATAGCTGCTGCTTACAATATAAATGCTATTAGAGCATAAACATATTACATGGAACAAGATTCTCCGCCAGGTGGCCAACGAGACAAGTCGCAAACAACATCGTCTCCGTGCTACAATTATTTTTCAGATAAGTAAATACTTTCTCTTCTTATTACTCCTTATCTATTTAATTTTGGAATTTATTTCTAACTTGTTGGATTACTTCAGAGAGGTTCTGGTAAAATTGCTTAAAATGAATTTTTCATTTTTGGTAGCCATAATTTTGAAGACAAAAGAAAGTAGTTTCATTGTTAGTTATTCAAATTTTAAGATGCAAATTCTCCCGGCAAGAATTCCTGATATGAAAGACCTTGCTTTTGTTGCAAAAACTAATCGAAGATCTATTATTCTTATGCTATTGATAATTTCAGGAATAGAGCAAAACCCTGGCCCTAGGTCAGCTAAACAAATGACAATGGAATCTTATAGAGAGAAAGATCTAGCTGAAATGATAGCAACTTTAACAACTAAAATAGACGATCTAGGTCAGAGATTGGAAACCCGACTATCTTCGCTGGAAAGCGGGATGGAGGAATTAAATCAACGTTTCCAACATATTGAGACATCCCTTGAGAAAACTGCTAGAGCAGTGAGTATTAACTCGGAGAGGATAGACAGTTCTGAAAGAAGACTAGATCTTTGCGAGATGAAGCAAAGAGAAAACAATTTGATTTTCTACGGAATTGAGGGAAAGGAGTGCGAGGCTCCAACGGATACTCTTGCAATAATCATGAATCTGTTTTCTGAGAAAATGCAAATTCAAGAAAACATCACGATCCAGCAATGTCGCAGATTGACAAAAAAAGCAAACTCGCCGATTCTGATCGAAGTGCCGGAACACAACGAGCGTATTATGCTCTTTAAAAACATGTTTAGACTAAAAAACACCAGGATCTATTTGAATAAAGATTATTCGGTAAAGATTAGAGAACAACGGAAACTACTTATCACAAAAAGGAAAGAACTCATGGGAAACGGTATTGCCACGAAACTACGGGATAACAGGCTCATAGTTGGTGGGATTGATTATTATGTTACAAATGGTAGAATAATGAGCCAAAGTGGCGACAATGCTTTATAGCCACTGACAAATCCACAATCCTCTGTAAATAAAAATACTTATGCGCAAACTACTGTAAATAGACAATCTTGTTTTTCGTTCAAAGACGACACACAAGTGCTGTGTTGGAATGTTAATGGTTTGGAAAGGATGTTGCTGCAATTCGACTTATTCACACATTTAGAAAAGTGCAGCATTTTTGCACTCACAGAAACATGGAAGGATCAACATCTGAAGATTAAACCAACAGGATTTCATCTGTATGAATCACTTGCTCAGAGAGACCACAAGAAGGGTAGATCATCGGGGGGAATTATTGTTGGGATTCGAGAAGCTATAAAAGACAAGATTGAAAGGACTGAAATTGGAAAACAATGGATTATGATCTGTCTGAGGTTGGACGGTGAAATGCGAGTGTGTATGATCTTTGCTTACTTGCCACCAAACGAACACTATTTGACCAACTGCAAAGATTTACTCGACCAAATAGAAGGGAAAATAGTTGAAGGATATGAAGTTTTACTGGCTGGTGACTTGAATACACGAACGGGTGCAATGGGAATTCTTCATAATACATTACATCTTCCTTGCTACTTAACTACTAGACGCACTTCTAAAGATCCTGTAATATCTACGCATTCAGAACAATTCATAGATAGATTGGATAATAATACTCTTACAATATTGAACGGCAGAACAAGGGGTGACAGAAGTGGTAACTACACATATATATCAGCACGGGGATCCTCGGTGGTAGATTACTGTATTGTCTCCCATGGGCTGTTAGGTTACGTACATGACCTATACATCGAGGGTTTACCGCGCTCAGATCACTTACCTCTAATTATAAAAATGGATATGAGATGGGGACCGAAACAAGTGTCGAACCCGACTTCACGGGTTAAGAAAAAATATATTTGGTTTCCCGAAAGAGCAACGCTATTTGTACAGGACTTAGGAGGAGCTTATGGATTTTGGAATAACTCGATTGAGAATATAATGAACAACATGGTTAATCAGATTAAAAGCGCAATGGTACAAAATGGTATGCAAATTGAAACAAAAGCGAATAACTTACTGTCGAAGCCTTGGTTTGATCATGAGTGTTACATAGCGAAAAAGATTATGAAAGCAACTCTAACAAAATATATCAAATCTAATAGGGATCTAGATCGTTTGGAATATGTTAAAACAAGGAACAATTATACATCGATTTTGAACAATAAAAAGAAAAAATATTTTTGTGAAATACAAGAAAAGTTAAATAATACATACGATTCAAGTGAATTCTGGAAAACAATAGCTCGCTTCAGAAAAAGAAACTATACACAGGGCAATATCTCAATATCAGACTGGCAGCAATTTTACAATAAACTCATGGATACAGAATCAATACCAGATTACGAACCCGTTACTATGACTTTCCTAAATACAGATAATGAGCTAACTAAATGCATAACTCTTAATGAAATAAGCAAAGAAATTTCTCGAATAAGGCATGGCAAGGCGACTGGTTTTGACGACATAATGAATGAAGCAATAAAGGCCCTCCCAAAAGATTATTTAATTTCCTTAAAGGATATATTTAATAGAATTTTGAGAACGTCTGAATTTCCGACAACATGGTTGAAATCAGTTATTCAACCAATTTTTAAGAATGGTGATCCAGACGACCCCTCTAATTATCGAGGCATTGCGCTCTTAAGCAATATAGCAAAATTATTTACATCAATACTCAAATCTCGTCTAGGCAGTTGGATCGAAAGGAGAAATATAGTTCCTGAGAATCAGGCGGGATTCAGGGCTGCCCACTCTTGTCAAGACCATATATTCACTCTATTATCCCTGATTCAAATGACTCTAAGCCGAAAGAGAAGAAAATGCTACATGTTCTTCGTGGATTTGAAAAAAGCCTTCGACACAGTGCCCCACTCATTATTATGGAGAAAACTGGTAGATGCAGGTCTTGACCACCGTTTTGTTAACTTAATTAAAGATTATTACACAAATATGACAGCGGTAGTGCGATGGAATAATTCATTCACTGCGCCAATAAAGGTGCGTTCGGGGGTTTTACAAGGGGAGCCGATGTCACCTTATTTATTTATACTTTTTTTAAATGATTTAATCGGTCTCTACAATAATTCAGATTTACCGGGAATATACCTCCCAAATTACGGATATGTTCATATTCTACTATACGCAGATGATATTGTCTTGATTGGAGAATCCAAAAATAACCTTCAAATAAAAATCAATATGCTAAGAAAATATTTTGAAACAAATTTATTAACCCTGAATGAAAATAAGTCAAAAATTGTAGTTTTCAGAAACGGCGGTCGATTAGCACAAAATGACAAATGGTTTTGGGGTGAGAGGCAACTGTCTGTTACTACGAAATATCTATACTTGGGATATCCGCTTACAAGTGGAAATTCACTAAACAAGGTAGCGTCACACTACAAGGGCAAAGCCCTGGCAGCAATTGGCGCTGTGTGGCAAGTTCTGACAAAATCCAAGATGAACTCTCTAAATGCGGCAATGAGATTACTTGATTCGACGGTCTTACCTCACATGCTATACGCCGCACCCTGCTGGGCACTCAACCAAGTAAAGGTAGTTGATCAGGTTCAGAATATTTTCTTAAGACGCTACCTAAATTTACCAAAGTATACTCCGGGCTTTATGCTAAGAATGGAGTGTGGACGAGTATCACAGGAAGTTATCATAATTAAACAGGTCCTGAGATTTTGGGTGAGGATTATGAAAATGGAAGATAGTAGGTTGCCCCGGGCATGTTTGTCACACCTCTGGACATTACACAGCAATCAAAGGGCTGGTTTAACCTTTGTCGAAAACCTGTCAACCATTTTAGACTCAAACGGTTTTTCGTTCCTGAAGGGTTGTCCGGATTACGCTGCAATAATGACTGAAATCCCTGGTATTATTCGAATAGCAACCGAACAAAGCATCCAAAACGACATGGCGAAAATCCTAAATACTTCACATTACAGTCACTTCAAATACCTAAAAAATTCAATAACAGCAGAACGATATTTATTCACAACTATTCCTCTAGCAATTAAAAGATTTTTTGCACAACTGAGACTCCTTTGGACGATCTTCCCAGAAAATCGTTCAAATCGCTGGAAAATTGATTTGACTCTAACTTGCGATCTGTGTAAAAACAGAATCCAAGACGAAATTATGCATATAATATTTGGATGCTCTTGCTTAGAGAAACAGAGGAAAGAAATTTTGGGTGACTTACCCTGGTCTCAACCTGACTGCCAACAAATTTGCAGCTGGATGAACACACTGATGGTTGATCAGGGTCTCTCCCTCGGTTTATATAAATTCTACAAGGCCGCAGTCAATGTCCGTTGGAGAACAATGGAAGCGCCGAATGTCGTGGTTTGCTTGGAGGAAGAAAACGAAGATTGAATGCGGCTGATTCAACACTAGCTCTCTCAATGATATCCTAGCCTTGACATATTTTAAACATTGGTACTTTAATTTAAATATTTAATCATGTATGGTTCCTTTTGCTCTGTATGTTTATTTTTTTTGTATATATCGTTATATTTATTTATTTTTGTTTGTTTTTTTTTTTCTTTCTTCTCGCTTTTCTTTTTCCTTATTACTTCCTGTATTCTAGTTTTTACTTTCGAAATATCTTCCTTTGCTAAATCCTGTAGAGGGGAATCATGTATAGGGCTGGATGCCCCAATAAAAAGGCTTGTGTGTGCTTGCTTGCTTATATTACATGGAACAAACATATAGTAAAATATATGTAGCAAGTTTTATTGTAAAACATACTTTTTTCAATAAATATACTTTTTACAACTTTAATAAAATTTATACGCACTCTAAATATAAGAAAGAAAAAAAATAGAATACTGTTCTAAAAATAATATACCTTATGAGATAAAATAGTACACTTATCTTTAAAAATGTAGATCGTTATATTTACACTAATTAAAATTAAACGAAGCAAAATATATGAATAAGCTGCGAAATAAATAATAATTCCAATTAATTTAAATTGAAAAAATATTACTAAATGATTAAATAAAATCTACCTTTTAAAAAGGAAAAGAAAGTTTTTCGAAATGCAATTTTTGTGCTTTTAGCCTAAATGTTAAACCAAAACCTCAACTCCCTACGTGCGAAATTTCCCAATACAGTTTTAATTAACCCAGGTTCCGGGGGCGTATTTAATTGATAATGATCGATTAAAATTATTTTCAAAGAGTTTAAATATATAAAAATAATCTTACCTTTTAAAGACACATTAATCGGGTAAAATTAAAAACAAACAACGTGTAAAATTATTAACCAATCAAATTCATTTATCGTCGCGACCAGTGCGCCGCCAAGCGGTAAAAGGCTTGAACTAAGGAATTTTGGTTTAACATTTTTTTAAAATAGCACATTAAACCTTTTCGTTTTTTGAATAGCCTATATGTTAAACGAAATCTTCAGCTACCTACATGCGAAATTCCATAATGATTGAGTCAGTAGATTTTGCGTGATGCGATAACAAACATCGATTTCGCATTTCATTTTTATAGATATAAGGATTACATTAGATTTCGGGAGGATTTTACTCATATATCAAAAGTGTCACTTCTCTTTTTTTTATGTATTGAAACAATGAACTTAGTTTATCACCCTGAACAAAACCTAATGGTGATAATAAAGAATGAGCCACATCACCAGTATTGACAAATTCAGACCAAATCCAACAGTATACCATGGCTCCGGGCTTTGGCCCTCATCAGTACAGGGGCGGCTTCGATTTTATAACATCCTACGAGAGAGGTTATCAAATCGGTCAAATTGTCATTAGTACATACACTGATGAGGACAAAGCCCGAACCATGGAATACAGGTTGGCTTTTTGTCTGAATTTTCCAAAACTGATATTGTGGCTTATTCTTGATCACTATACTATTGAATATCATTATTCTTTTACTCTTCATAGGAAAATAAGTGCCGTTGCCATTATTAAACATATTAAACAAAATTTTACAATGCACTAGCGCGCCATCTGTTATCAAATTACAAAACTATTCTAGACGCGTAATATTCTTTTTAAAATAAAACGATTTCTACTGCCCTTACTGCAATGGAAAAATTATATATTTATAATTATATGTAATTCTGCTGTCCTAAAAGCTTATGTCCATAGTTAATCTAAAATACCCATTCGAAGAGTCAAGCATCTCAGTATCACTATAAAAGGAAGTTCCGAAAATGCAATATAACAGCGATATGGTAGATTAAACTGGCAAAACCGCTGGGAGGGTTCACCACTGATGAGCCAGGCCCTCCCTTTAATTTTTCCATTGCAGTAAGGGCAGTAGAAATTGTTTTATTTTAAAAAGAATATTACGCGTCTAGAATAGTTTTGTAATTTGATATTAAACAAAATGTAAACGCGGGATTCAATCCCGGTTCATGGTTGTCGGGAATCGAGGGTGTTACCCACTCGTCCACTGCCGTTGCCATGTTAGTCACCTTAGTAACTGATCAGAATTTGGTTGAATATACTAAGGGTCCATGGGGGACCGCAGGGAGGTGTGGTCAAATCACGCAGAAAATACACTCGTTACTGAACTAACTGGAACTATTGGGTAAGAACTACATTCTACAATGGATTCCTGCCCATTTTTGGATCGAGGGTAATGAGATGGCGAATGAACTAGAAAAGGAAGCTAAGAAGTTGAGCCAAAGGAAAGAACAAATGTCAGTATTTGATGCTGATGCTTTGACAAAATCCAAGATAATTCAACAAAAGATAGGAGAGTTCAAATATGCGACATAAACGCTGAGAAAAGAATAACAAAAACAATCACAAGATTCAGAATGAAACATTATAAAGGAATGACAATACATCCAGGTGGCATAAGAGCCTACAGGACATGTAACAATTGTCATAGTGGTCCTGTAAATAACATTGTTGATTACTAATACTATTACTGTTATCGTTGTATGTACCCTACATTTCTGCTCGGAGAATCTGTATAAGACCAAAAGGTCTTATAATAAAGCTTTTTTTTTTGTTGTTATTTTAGAAAACTATGGACACAAGGTTTTTTTTAGGACTTTCGCAAATATAAAGAAAATGCCAGTTCGACATATATTATCCATGCCCTTCCTACTATTTTTCATTGCAGTAAGGACAGTAGAATTTTGTTTATTTGTATAATAAACTATCGTGCTCAGAGGGTTTGCTTTTTGTAGTATATATAGGACGTTGTTTTCTTTTGATTAAGACATTCTATTTACATATAATGGAATATCCATAAAATATATATATAATATTTCGATTGAATCCTGTCGACTCTCTATAATATTTCGATTGGATCCTGTCGACTCTCTGTCGGATCCTGTTGTCCCCTGTGTATAATCCTGTTGACTCCTGTCAACTTACTGTGGGATTGGTGAATCGTGGTGAATCCTATGTCGGATTATGTTGAATTGATTATTGATGGCACAGTCTTGGTCGAATGGTGGGTTTCCACAGGGGAAATAACGAGCACCTGGATGGGATAGAACCTAGACTTCGCGAAAGGGAGAGAGTGATTGAGACTGGAGGAGGTACCTTGCCTTTCACATGATCGAAAAGGACTTTACCTTGGTTGGAGCCTAATTTGAGCACACCTTGCTTCTAGCCCGGTCACCTACCTTCTCCCTAACTTCTTGTCCGAGATAATCGTCATTAACTATCTCGGCTTCTCATTGGTCGAGATCATTCTACGTGCCTGCTTCTGGTTCGCTATTAGTTGGTCATGCTTAACTGTGATTGGCTTAGCACCTCCATTGTCGCCATGATTGCAATCTTCCAGGAAGAAGAAGGTCTTTGAACTTTAGTTTTATGGGTCCTGGGCAGTGAGTGACCTTTACTTCCTGGATGATGCAATCCTGTTAATGGTTGTTCCCTTTTTCGCGAAGCTTAACTTTTATTAAATCTTTTGACGATACATTGCATAGATTGTGATGGGATTACATATTGCTATATACAAATTATAACATATACAATGTATTTCAAGAGAAAAATGCAAAGACGAGAAGTCTCTTTTATTGGAAGACTGTATCACGATCTTTCGAACCTCACAGCCTTTCTTCGACTGGTGTAAATTACAAAGAACACTGACAAAAAGTTGATCTTTTATACATATAGCAACAAACAACAAAAAGCTTTATTAAGATATTTGGTCTTATACAGATTCTCTGATTGTAAGAGGGTGTATACATCAATAAGAGTAATAGTAAATATAATTATTAGTGACGAGGGCCAACAGCCCGAAACGCGTACATGGTTAGCTTTTCTTGATTAATCAAGAATGGGTATTTGGCCTATTCTGGAATAATTAAAAAATCAGCGAATAGTTTATATTTATTCCGATAGATTAGGCAAGCCATCAGCAACTTTCATTTGCCCGATATGGAGATGCCTTTTTTCTTCCTTTATTTTTATAATTATCAAAGTTATTTACAATATATCAAATAAGGGGAAAGGACTAAAAAAGGGCTTGGCATAAACTTATATATAAGCAATCGAGAACAAGCAGTTACTTTTCTTTAAAAAACAATAATTAGTAGTATTGACAGAAATTTAGATCAGTACAAGTAAAAAATGACTATACAAAATGTATTACACCAATACCTCGCTTTGCGTCGTTTCGTTTTGCGTTTTTTTTCGAAGTTGCGTCGCTGCTTAATTTTTATTGATTTTCACTGTGCGTCGTTAGATTTTCGAAGTTGCGTTGTTTTGGATTCGAGTCTTTAATTTTTTTTTTTTTTCTAAAATATGGCAACACCTTTGTTTTTGATTGCGCCTTCACATATTTTCACTTTGCGTCGTGTTTTTTTGGAACGTAAGCCCGACGCAAAGCGAGGTATGGGTATATATATAATTAGCAGGCATCTTTATAGTTTTATACATGACTAGATCAAGGGTAGAGGGTTGTCTAAAGTCGGAATATAAAGTCTTAGGGATAAATAAATGTACATACATACAGACACACTGTGTCGTACTTAAACGTAATTTTGAGATGAGGTGATGACAGATACAATTATATTTATTCAAATTTATAATACATATTTAAAAATTCAAAACACATATATCTTCTTCTTTCTTATCTTCACTCATCATATTAGAATTTCAAGCCTGTGGAGTATTGGGTGAAGTAGAATGCGTCTGCTTGAGATTGGGAGCATTACTAAGTGGCAGGCTGACTTAGCTTCAATATGAAATGGCCGCCTCTGACATGAGGAATAAGACATATTTTAGTATACCTCTCCCTAAAGGACACTTTGGCTCTGCAATTAGGTGTCCTTTACAGGAAGGTTCTACTGTATATTATTTTCCTGAATAAAAAATTAGATAAATCTTGCAATTCATTTTGTTTAAACAAAAGAAAAAAGCTATGACTCTTCAGGAAATAAAAAGGTAACCCGTGCTACTATAAAAAGATACCTTCCATATTCAAAAGAGTCAGTGTACTCCGATCTATGTTTAGAGAGATATTTTGAAGGTAGCGCCTCCAAGGTGGGGAAAAAAACATTCAGGAAGAAGAACGTCCAGAAATAACTTGTTGTCGTTAGTTCTGTGAACATTTTAAATAACTACACGTGTGAGAGATTCCACATATCGAGCAGTCCTGAAATCTTTCATTTGAAGTTCTCTCAATTTTGAATTTTTATTGTCCACGCTAAATTGCCATGGTCAAAAACTGTTAAATGGATTATTCACAAATATAAATTTAGAAAAAAAGGTTAGAACATTCTCAACTCGTAGAATAACACGCTTTTAAAGCAGTAAAATATAATTTTCTCTCATTTTAAGGTAGTGTTCACACACAATTACGTATTAAATGAAAAAAAAAAAAAACACACGAAGGCCATCCAATAAATAAGTTTCTCTATTTTTTTTCTGCGAACGAAACGTTGTAAAAATTAGTTAGTAGTGTAAGAAATGGTCACTAGGATGCGTTGGAAGCGCGTGACCTTCAAAATCACGCTACTCGTACGCGCAAGTCCGTAGCGCTTCAGTTTCCATGGAGCTACCACTGGTGAACGTGTTCACTTGCGAACTCCGTTCTGCAATTCGTTTTTTCACGGCGAAAAATGAAACTGCGGTCAATATTCATTGCAATTTAGTGTCAGTGTATGGTGAAGGATGTATGAGCATCCAAATGGTTCGCCGATGGCGTTCATGGTTCTTGGAAGGACAGCAAAACGTGCATGATGACGAGCGAAGCGGCAGGCCCGTTACTGCTACGGACAATGCAGCCGTTGCTGCTATTCGGAATGTGGTGGAAGCAGATCGCCGCGTCACCATTGACGAAATAATTATTCCACTGCCTCCTGGAATCGAAATTGGACGCTCTTCGATTGGAACAATCATGTCAGATGTTTTGAATTTTCGCAAAGTCTGCGCAAGATGGGTCCCGCGTTTGCTCTCGGAAAATCACAAGCAACAACGGATGGAGGCAGCCCGAGCTTTCCTGGAAATGCATCGAAGAGATGGAGATCAACTGTTTTCCCGTATTGTCACTGGAGATGAAAGCTGGGTGCATCATTCAACTCTATCGGAATAAATATCAACTATTCGTTGATTTATAATTATTCCAGAATTGACCAAATACCCATTTTTGATTAATCAAGAAAAGCTAACAACGGACGCGTTTCGGGCTGTTGGCCCTCATCAGCGTGGTGCAAGCTGTCGGTGGAAGGGTGGTCTAAACTGTTGGTTTTTGACCACTACGACCCGGGTTCAATTCCCGCATTGGGCACTTTTTTTTCTGATAAAAAAAAAATTGCTCCAATGGCCCTTGATTCTTGCAAAGGTCCAACCCCCACCAGTGAGTGCAAGTAACCAAACGGGACTCTGGCACATTTGTAAGTGCAAAGTCTAACTGCTTTTCACATGTGTAGACATGTGGTGCACTTACATTAAAACCAGTCGTCAACTTCTACCCACCATGATTACCATGGCCTGTACGACGTGTACTAGGGATAAGCAAAAAAAAAAATGTATTTGTCTATATTCGCAGTAATAGGTCTGTCTATAAGTAATTTTTGATCATTTATATGCAAAATAACATTGAAAGGAGTCGAAAATATATAGAATTTATTTGATAATTTCGTTACCTAGCGATTACTTGCTAAATCAAACAATGGCACATTTTTCTTTTAAACTAAATGTCTATGAGCATTCCTTTCTTTGTCTGATTCTGAAATCAAGTTCTGTATGCGGTAGTATAAAGTCATTCTAACTTATCCCATCGAACAAGAGAAGGAAAATTTTTATGGTAAGTTAACCGTTTAGAACCGTTTTTTTTTTTAAATAATGGACGAATTTATAGAATTATTGAACTGAATACGTAAAAGAATTAGGAAGGCTTGACTCATCAAAGGTGAACCTTCCTAACGATTTCGCCAATTCAATTTAACAGATCTATACTCAACTACTGTATAATACAAATGAAAACACCAAAACGCGAATGTTTCTTTTGACAAATAAATCAATTTTCTACTGTCCTTACTGCGATAAAAAATATTGGGAGGGCTTGGCTCATCAGTGGTGAACCCTCCCAGCGGTGTCACCAATTTAATCTACCAGACCGCTTCTTAGAGCTCTAATACTGTATTGGATCATTCGGCTTATATATTCAACACTGAAGGCTGGAACTTTAGAAATTATATTTAAGCAAACTATGGACACAAGCTTTTAGGACAGTAGAATTATATTTAAATATTTGCATCGAGCAATGCTCTTCCGCAAACAATAAGTACAAGGCCAGTTAGGCATAAATTAATACATAGCAATAACACACCATCTATATAATACAAATGAAAACACCAAAACGCGAATGTTTCTTTTCACAAATAAATCAAAATACTATTGTATGTTGATTCTACTTATATAGTCTTCACTTTCCATTTTTCAAATGAGTTGAATAAATTATATATCAATAAAAAATTTAGATTTAATCTTTCTCAAACTAATGCAACGTTCAATAATTTTTTTCTGAGAGATGTACCAAGCTTCATTACTCCTGATAAATACACTACTTTGTTCTTCACAGACAAAGGACCCTTTTTAAGTTTTCTCTTTGACTTGAGAGTTATAAATGATTCCACATGTGAATGCTATCTAGATGTTGAAACACCAGTTGTTGGCTTGCCCTCTGACTAACCAAATTGTACTTGCTTACTTTGACATAATGCCATCTTTCTGTATATACTGATTCTTATGAAAAATTTAGCAAGTTTAGAGCTATTTGTACACAAATTTATAAATCACTACTAATTCATCGTGTAAATAATTAAAGATATATGTCATAATATATGCTCTTCCAGGAATAATAAAGCAAACCTACAGTCAACCCAGAGAGAGAAGGCGGGTAAGGATCGGTCACTTTAGACATCAGCGACATTCCAAGAGGCGACCACAGGGGCCGTTACTTGGAACCTCAGGACCATTAAAAAACAGTTGAGGATTGTGTGCGATACGAACGGCCGGCCGCTCAGCGGCGGGCAGGCCGCCTGTCCTCCCATCTCTCTCTCTGGTTGTCTAGGATTCCTCTACCAAACTTGTGTGTGTCCTTATTTCTCTTTCCCCACCTTATTATTATATTGTCACATATATATATATATACACTGCGTGACATTGAAAATGGAACACCAATAAATAGTGGCCATAAAATTATGCAAATTTCAGGGTAGACGCGCCTAACCGAGTTATGCAAATGATGTAAAATGCGCAGCTCTCGTGCGCACATGGAGTAAGATATAAGGGAAGGAACTTGCAGAAAGGACAGTATTCGTGTCGTTATTTCTTCAAGGAAAATCATTGTATAAATTTTGTTCTTGTGTCAAAAGACACGTGTAATAACAGAGAATGCCAGCTCATCGTAAACGGAGGCAGTTCAAGCAGACAGACGCTTTTACGAGGGGCATGGTGATCGGACTGAAAAGGGCAGGTTGGTCCATACGTCAAATCGCAGCTGATACACACCTTGGTGCGTCCACGGTGCACCGACTGTGGAGAAGATGGTTGGAACAAGGAAATGTGGCAATTTATAGGAATGTCGGTGCAACCAGAGTGACGTCAGCACGTGTGGATCGGCGTATCCTTCGACAAGCAGTGGCGGCCCCACAAGCCACTTGTACCGCCATCCTGCAACATGTGCAAGACACCCTAGATCATTCCATCTCGACCAGAACCATTTCCCGTCGATTGGTTGCTAATGGCTTGCACTCATGCCGTCCGCTAAGAAAACTGCCATTGACCCCACCGAATAGGCGCCAACGTTTGGAATGGTGCCGGGCTAGATCGACGTGGATGACGGAATGGCACAGGGTCGTGTTCTCAGATGAGTCGCGTTTCTGCTTGTCCAGTGATAGTCGCCGTGTACGCGTGTGGCGTCGACGTGGAGAAAGGTCCAATCCGGCAGCAATTGTGGAACGCCCCACCGTGCGACAACGTGGAATCATGGTTTGGGGCGCAATCGCGTATGATTCCAGGTCACCTTTACTTCGTATTCAGAGACCTATGACGGCCCAACGATACGTTGATGATGTGCTGCGACCGGTGACACTCCCCTACCTTCAGGGGGTACCCAATGCCCTTTATCAGCAGGATAACGCCCGACCGCACACTGCTCGCATTAGCCAACAAGCTCTGCAAGATGTACAGATGCTTCCCTGGCCACCGTACTCTCCTGATCTCTCACCAATCGAGCACGTCTGGGACATCATTGGACGCCGTTTGCATGCCTTGCCACAGCCGCGTTCAGAAGACGAACTGTGGCAAATGGTTGAGAGGGAATGGAGAGCCATCCCTCAGGACGCCATCCGTGTTCTGATTGACTCTCTACCTAGACGTGTTGCTGCGTGCATCGCCGTCCGCGGTGGTCCTACTTGCTACTAAGCCGACGCCGTTCTCGCTCTGTATTATGACTATCATTTTGAAATAAAGATCACTTATTGTTCGTCCCTGTCTCTCTCTGTCTGCCGAGTTTCATCACTTTCTGGCCACTATTTCTTGGTGTTCCATTTTCAATGTCACGCAGTGTATATATGTAAATAATTCTAATATAGCACAATAGTCTGATAGACTTCGTGCTTCTGTAATAATAAAATTTAAAAAATAGTTTTTATTAAACACCATTACTGAGAATAAATCTTCAAGTACAAACTATATAAACAATACAATAGTTGTAATAGTGATCTGGTGGAATAAATTTGTGAAATCGCTGGAAAGATTCAACACCGATGAGCCAAGTCTTCCAAATTCTCTTTTTCATATTGAATGGAATAATTCTATAAATTCGTCCATTATTTTAAAAAGAACCTTGTTGCCATGTGTAACGGCAGCTGGCATGCTTATAGAGTAAATTATCAGTGAGCACATTACTGATGGTACTCTGTGCAGTTGCCTTTTGACTGATTGTAATATATATCCACATGTTATGTCTGATAATTAATATATTATATCCGATGTTAGCCTAAAAGAAATAAAGACTTTCTTTTTAAAACTCCAAGTACTTCTTGCTGATTAACGTCAACCAACAAATACGAGGACGTTACACCATGCATTATATTGTCACGGTATAGAAGACAAAGTATTCCAAAAACTTAATTAAAAATAATTATTAATTAAACTTATATATTGCAAAATGTGTCAATTGATTTTACAAGTGGTAATTTACAAGCATGGTAAAGGGTGATGACTATGCAAATATTTATGATGATAAACAACAGAGTATTCAAAAATAATTATTCAGTGACAATTTGCCACGTGGAAAATTAGGAAAGACAAACTCCAGGATGGTACAGCAATTTATTTAAGGCAAGAACAAACTATGAATGGTGAACAAAAGATAAGCAATGTGGGAAGTTTAAAGAGCAGCAAAATATAAACATAAAAAAAATAATACTCTGTTAATAAAATATAAAAAATACTTCGCTACAATATTATTCTATTCAAAAGACCTTCTCAACAGTTAGCTGCCATGAAATTTCTAATCTCTTATTTGATGGGAAGCGTTAGAATATATATGTGACTTAATACTATTGCATACAGAACTTTCTTTTAGAATCAGACGAAAAAAAAAAGGAATGCTCATAGACATTTTAGTTTAAAAGAAAAATGTGTTATTATTTTATTTTGCATGTAATCGCTAGATTCAGAAATTATCAAATAAATTCTATATATTTTGTTCCCTACCAATTTTTTTTTTTGCATGTAAATCATCAAAAATTACTTTCGTAGAGACCTCTTACTGCGATTATAGAAAAATAATATACACTATACAGAAGTTTTTTCAAAAATCGCTTGAAATCGCTTGAAAACTTGCAATTTAAAATTGAAAAAAAAAAAACTCATTGTGCGAAAATATTTGTATTTTTAAGAGTTTTATTATCTTTCAAACACAGGAATTATAATTTTAAAAAATTACTTACCTTTCAGTATTTCAGTGGGGTTGAGAGATGTAAACATCAAGTAAGCTGTTGTTGAACTTCTGGTGAGCTAGATTTATTGTTGGATGGCAAAAAGGAGGAGTATAAACAGGTATACTGACAAGATTCACTCTCTATAAATTCACAGAACTGAGCCGCTGTGATGGAGTTGATCACTATCCTGCACACCTCTTCAGCTTCAGTCTTCACTCCTTATAAATATTTTGGAGTAAAGTACCTAGTATCTCTGTCCATTGTAGAGAGGTGCTTTAAGAATAAATTGAAAACTAAATTATTCTCTACTATTCTTTTAAAAAAGTGTTTGTTCTAGATCCTTAATTAAATTTTCAAACAAATTAAGCCTTTATTAAGACATATGTTCTTATAAATGATTCACACAAAAGTTAGCTTATAATTTTTAAAAATAAGTTAATTTTTTTACAATAAAAATTACATGTATATTTATTTAAACTAACAATTTACATATAAGAATGAAGTAGAAATTATTAATGTAAAATTATGTTACTATATCATGCCCTCATTTTTGGTCCTCACAAACGCAGGCTCTTACAATAAATTACCCATTGTAATATTTCAGAACCCGAAGCTCAAATTTCACGGACAACATAGGATTTTAATGCCACGATTCTTTGCAAATTTTTGCTAACTACCCAGTCTCCTAAAGATCTCATAAGAAATAGCCTGAGGCAGTAAAATCGAGAGGGAAAAAAGCTAAAAATGAAAAGTTTCTTGCGTCGCTAAAATTTGCCTGAGCAGTTTTAAAATGCAAAGTTAGAATTTAAAAATTCGGCAATATAACATTTACAATGAGAGAGAGAGAGAGAGATTCATATTTCAAAATAACAAATGTAATAATTTATTTAGAAAATTTATTTTATTTTGAAATTTTGCAAAGACTTTCGACCACTCTGTGCATAAATCAGCTCAAGTTCTAAAAAATGCAATAAAAAGATCAAATAAAAATAGTTATATCTGAAAATAATAATACATACAAGCCTTTATGAATATTATTATTCTCATACATATACCTATATTTTTGCGTGGTTAGGTCAAAGTGAAAAACAACAAAAGACAATTAATATAAAATAAAGTAAACAAATTAAGTTTCTTGTTAAAAAATTGGTTTTTGGGTTGAAAATTCAATAGAAATATATTAAACAAACCAATAGAAAAAAAAAACATATAGACAATATATGCAATTGGCTTTTGTTAAATAGAATTATCTTCAAATTTGCGCATTTCTAATCACTGAAAAAGTTTTGTGAATAAATTGTGAAAAAGTTTAGAAAATTAAGAAAAATATAAAAAAGTCAGGTGTTGGTAGTAAAAACAAAAGGGGCCTACCCTGACTGCTCACAGGAGCATTTTAGATGCCAGAGCGCCATCTAGTGGAACAAAAATCAACTAAACGATGATTTAGCCTTGTTCCATAATATTTAGCCAAGTTATTTATTGATAAATCAAGAAAAGCCAACCACAAACGCATTTCGGGCTTTTGGCCTTTGTCAGCATGATACAGGCTGTACTTCAATGACCAAATATTTGACCCAAGAAGCTTCCTGAAAAATCAATAATTGAATTTTTAAGGCCAAATTTGCGTATATACGCTGAACATGTGAAAAAAAAATTAATTAGGAAAGAGTAATGTGTTGAAATTTGTTTTTAATATCAACCATTAACCTTTTTTCTTATTTTTTATATGTTCAATGTATTTACGCAAATTTAGCCTTAAATGCCCATTTCTTAATTTCTCATAAAGCCTCATGGACCAAATTTATGGTTTTGAGGTCTAGCTTGCACCACGCTGACGAGGACCAACAGTCGAAACGCTTCTTGGTTGTTTTTTCTCGATTTATCAAGAAATGGGTTGGCCAAATATTATGGAACAAGCCTAAATAAACGTTTAGTTTATATTTTTCACTTGATGGCACTCTGCAATCTGAAATACTCATGTGAATGGTCAGGATATGCCTCTTTTATTTTTATACTATTTACACGTCACAGCAATTTATTTAAGGCAAAAACAAAATCAACATTTATAAGATACAATATAAGCAATTTAGTAGTAACATAAAGGTAACCCAGACTCCTGGAGCGTAAATAAGTAATGAGGGAAGTTTCTAGAGAGTAGCAAAATATAAATAATATAAATATCAAAAATTAATAATCTGTACATAAAATATAATAAATACTTCGCTACAATATTATTTGTGAAAAGAGTGAAACATTTTTCTGAAAATAGAAATAATTTTTGAAGGGTCAATTATAATATAAAATAATCATTGAGAAATGATGGCTGGTTTTTCATAAATGCAATTGTATAACATCTAATTAAAAGCCTTTTGCTATTTTTTCAAAATTAATTAGGGATAATCTACAGCATATTGAGATTTTTTGGAAAACCTGGATCATTTAATGATTTTGTATTGACCTGATTTGATTAAATTGATTGTAGAGCCATTCAAGGGGGTCAGTGGAAGAATGATCTAAACCATTGGTTTGGTTTTCGCCCGCCCTATGACCGGTTTTGAATCCCGCATTGGACACTTTTTTCTGATTAAAAAAATGCTCCAATGTGATATAGGCTTAGCAAAATACGGTTATTCTTTTTGAGGATTTCTGGTTGTTTTCTTTGTACTCACGTATGTTGTAGTTACGAGGACATCCCTTCTGATAAAAACAAATATATATTTATTCAAGGAACGACTTGTTCCATTACATATATTGTTAAGACAAGTTAGCGGTAAACAATAACAGCAAGTTTGAAGGTAGTAGTTGGAAGTTACGTCATAGTAGTGACGTCAGCATCTATGATGATTAAAGTCAAAGTCTGCGTAACAATTCCCTCCTTACTTTGTCTTTATTCCCACGATGCTGAGGCTCTCCAGGTGTTTCTTCATCTGGTCTCGGGATAGGTCCTTTGTGAAGATATCCGCCTCCAGGTCCTGGGATGGCTTGTACAGAAGGCAGATGTCTCTGGATTCATAACAGTCTCTCAAGAAGTGGTACTTTCTGTTGATATGTCTACAGCGACTGCTTTGTTTAGGGCTGGAGATCCAGTTGATCAATGACTGACTGTCTGTATAGATCGCAGTTGGTTTTTCCATGAAATTCCATTCTTCCAGCTCTCGTAACAGGTTTATTATCCATTTGATCTGACAGCAGCTTTCACAAGCAGCTATCATTTCCGCTTCCATTGTGGAGAGGGCGACGAGTGGTTGTTTACTACTTTTCCAGTCTATAGTTGCTTCGCCGAGCTTCAATACATATCCGCCGTAGGATTTTCCGTCATGAGTGGTCGACCAGCTGGCATCGGCGTAGGACTTCAGGATTCCAGTCTTCCCTCTTTCAAATTTCACTCCTAGGTCAATTGTTCCTCGTAGGTATCTCATAACTCTTTTGATTGCTGTCCAGTGCATCTGTTTTGGTTGTTTGGAGTACTGTGAAAGTTTGCTAGTGATGTAAGCAATGTCGGGTCTGGTGTTAACAGCTAGAAACATTAGCATTCCAAGGGCTTCCTGGTAAGTGTGCTGTTCACAATTGTCATCTTCAATATGATTATCCAAATTGATTTCTTTGGAACCTGGTGTTGGAACTTCCTTACAAGTTTCCATTCCATATTTCTGCAATATTTGTTGTACATAGTGGCTTTGCTGTAGCGAAATTCCCTCCTTGTCTTGTATGATCTTGATTCCCAAAAACATGCCTTTACATGTTACATCCTTTATTTCCAGGTGATATCTCAATTTATTGATGAATCTGTTTGAGGTATCTTCAGAATCTGAGACAGTGATAAAGTCATCAACATATATCCCTACATAGAAGTATTTGTCTTCATTCTTCCATTTAAATAGGCAAGGATCAGATTTAAGTTTTTTCAGTCCACAGTCATGAAGTACTTGACTGAATTTCTCATACCACGATCTTCCGGATTGAGGTAGACCGTAAATACTTTTGTTGAGTTTGCAAACTTTGTTTCTGTCTTGGACAAATCCAGCAGGTTGTTCCATGAATATTGTATTTTCAATGTTTCCATTTAGATAGGCTGCTTTTACATCAAATAGTTTAATGACTGAATCTTTTGTTGCTGCCATTGACAAAATAGTCCTGAGGGTGGCATTTTTAATTACAGGGCTGAAACTTTCGTTGTAATCTCTTCCTGGGATTTGGTTGTATCCCATTGCAACAAGTCTAGCTTTGTAAGTTTTGTTTTCTTGATCTTTAGATATTTTGAACACCCATTTACTTTTGACAACTTTAGCGTTTACAGGTCTAGGTACCAGTTCCCATACTTGATGCGAGTACATGTTCTGTATTTCCTCAAGCATTGCGTTCTCCCAATGTTTCTTGTCTTCGCATGCGATGGCTTCTTCATAGTCTTTCGGAATGGTTTCATTCGTAGTAGCCAGAACGTAGTCATCGAATCTTTTAGGTATTGTTCGAGTTCTTTGTGGTCTGTCTGATTCACTTGACTCTGTCTGTCTGTTGATCATGGTATCTGGTGCTGGCTCTTCAATATCAACATCTGATAGAACATGATTGTCCAGTTGTTCATCCTCCTGAATGAAGAAATATGTGTCAGTGTCCGTATTATTATCATTTTGTTTTTCTTCCGAGATGACATTATTGTTCTCTCTGAAATGAATGTCTGCGGTTTCAAGAATAACTCTCGCTGTGATATCAAATACTCGATAAGCTCTTCTGCATCTTGAATAGCCTACAAATATTCCTCTCTTAGATTTAGCTTCTAGTTTGTGTCTTTGATGATTCTCAAGTTTATAGAAGACTTCACAACCAAATCTCATGATGTGAGAGACAGATGGCTTTTTACCTTTCCATTTTTCCATAGGGGTAGTGTCTGGGTCATTAGTTGTGGGAGTTAGATTGTACAGATATGCAGCTGTATTCACAGCTTCTGCCCAGAAGTGTAGGGGTAATTGGGAGTCTGCCAGAAGTGTTCGGCCTTTGTCTAATAGTGTTCTGTTAGCTCTTTCAACTCTCCCATTGCTTCTTGGAGTGTATGGTGTAGTTAGTTCATGTTTAATTCCTTTGGATTCTATGAAGGTTTCAAGGTTTTTATTGATAAATTCTGTTCCGTTATCTGTTCTAAGTCGTTTTAGTTTTGAGTTTAGCTCGTTTTCTCTCTTTACAATAAACTTCTTCAAAACTTCTGCTGCCGAGAGTTTATCTTTGAGAAATTCTACAAATATTCTCCTAGAAAATCCATCTACGATGGTCAAGAAATATTTACTTCCGCCCAAGGAGTTTATTCTCATTGGACCACAGAGATCGACATAAATGGCTTCAAATGGGTAGCTTTCCTGATTGCCATCTGTGTGAACATAGGGTACTTTGGTCATTTTTCCCAATGAGCAAGCATCACATTGATCAAGGGTACCATTTATAGAGTTCAAGCCTTTTAGAAGATTGTTCTTCAAAATCAGGTCTAGTTTGTTGTTACTAGGATGTCCTAACCTTCTGTGCAATACAGTCCTAGAATTGTCCTTTGAAATCAAGCAATGTTCGTTTGGGACATGAGTTGCTTCAGATAAACGTGATAGGTTCAATGTGTACATGTTACCATCAAAGTTGCCTGTTCCTATTAGCTTGTCATCAGAAGAGTATATGTATGCTCCTTCAGAATTCAAAAGAACAGAGTTCCCTCTTCTTACCACGCTTGGAATTGACATTAGATTTCCTTTCAGGTGTGGTACATGGAGGACATTATGCAGGGTTACAGCGTTGTTAAGTTTGTCCTTACCTTGTACAGTAGCTTGGATTAATCCTGATGAGGTAGATTCAATGTGTCTCCCTTCTTCCGCCACTTGTATGCTTCTTCTCTCCTCCGTCTTGTGCTCGATCCATTCACCATGGGAAGTCATGTGGCTTGTGCACGCAGAATCAATTATCCACACGTCCTGAGTTGTCGGGCGTTCCTCCCTTGTGCTTGCATGTAGTGCGTATTCTGAAGTGGAGTCTCTTCGTTGGGATGGTTCCTCCGTTCGTTCTTGGATTGCTGACCTGGCTGTGTCTTTGTTTTGTTTTGGTCCTTTATGGTAGTTCCTTGTACTGGCCATGTTATTTTTGTTTGTTGTATTCTTTTGATTTCCTTTGTTGTCAGGGTTGAACCAACAGTCTTTCTTGAAATGTCCTTTTCTTTTGCAAATGAAGCATGATTTTTCTTTGAATTGGTTGCCTGATGATCTGAAAGCATTTTCAGGATTTTTGCTTCTGTCCTGTCTTTTCTTCTCGAAATCCAGTAGAGTTTGTCTCAAGTCTGGTAAGGAGATTTCTCTGTTTATTGACAGTGCTGCTGTGATCGTGTCAAAGTTAGGTGTGAGTCCTTCAACAATGTATCGTACAAGTTCTCTTTCTGTTACAGTCTTTCCTAGCTGGGTGATCTCTTGTGCCAGTTTCTGTGCTCGTACAATATACATGTTGACATTTTCATTTGTGTTCAATTTTAGTCTGGCTAGATCCAACATTAGGTCTATCCTTTTATTTTCTAGAGATCCTTCAAACCTTTTCTTTATGTCGTACCAAATTCTTTTGGCTCTTTTATCGCCTCGAAAGATGATTGTTAAGTCATCCGAAAGTGACAATATTATTAGGCTGTATGCTTCCCGATTCTTTTTCTTCCAAATATCATATTCTAGTTTATTTTTTGTAAAGTCTGGCTCGTCATTAACAATTACGTCCTCGAAGAGATCTTTTGAATCTAGAATTGCTTCCATTTTCATGGACCACGTGGTATAGTTGTTTTCTGTTAACTGTTCGATTTTTGCTAAGTTATGTGTATCCATTTTTATTCAATATTTATTTTCTAAATTGGCGGTTAGTCCAATTATTTATTTTCTTTATGATTTAAATGGATCAATTGGCGGTTAGTCCAATTCGCGCGCCCAAACAACGCACTGCTACCAAATTGATATAGGCTTAGCAAAATACGGTTATTCTTTTTGAGGATTTCTGGTTGTTTTCTTTGTACTCACGTATGTTGTAGTTACGAGGACATCCCTTCTGATAAAAACAAATATATATTTATTCAAGGAACGACTTGTTCCATTACATATATTGTTAAGACAAGTTAGCGGTAAACAATAACAGCAAGTTTGAAGGTAGTAGTTGGAAGTTACGTCATAGTAGTGACGTCAGCATCTATGATGATTAAAGTCAAAGTCTGCGTAACACAATGGCCCCCGATTCTTGCAAAAGTCCAATGCCACCAAGTGCAAGTAACCAAACGGGCTCTGGCACATTTGTAAGGGTAAAGTGAACTGCTTTTCACAAGTGTAGACATGTGGTTCACTTACAGTAAAAGTGTCGCCTACTTCTACCCACCATGATTATCATGGCCTGTAATAGTGTAATAGGGATAAGCAAAAAAAGAGCCGTTCATAAGATGGCATATTTAGGATTATTTCGGGGCCCTTATTCCCTTGAGAACAAATTTCTTTGAACCAACTTTTCCAAATATGATCAATTGTAAGCAGTTAATGATATGATTAACAAAAATAATATATATCTATAACCTTTTAAATCATTATAAACAATCTCTAACTCATTTTAAACAATTCAGATTATTTACATTGATTGTTTTTTCATATTTTTATTTCAAGCCAAATAAAATTGCATTTGTTAATAGGAAGTTGATTCAGACCATTCTGCCTTAGCTGAAGCAAGCATAAGCTGTTTGAGTTTCATATAGCTGCGTGTTTAACCTTTAGACCCACTCTCTGCCTTATCAACTACATATTAATAAAAGAGCAATATTCAAAATAGCTTTTGCTATTTTTGTGTGCCATAATAAGATAATTATTATTTTGAGATTTCATTTTGATTATGTTTTGTTTGAGGTTATTTTAATACAATCTATCTACATCTTTATATATTTTCTTCTATATATCCTTTTTCAAACAAATTTAATATTTCAAATCTATAATCGACAAAAATAATATTAATGAATATTGTGGCGTTTTACTTCAAGTAATAATTCTATAATTACCTTGTTTCATAGCTGCAATATTGATGTAGTTTAATAATTATAGATTTATTTTTGAAAATATATACAAAATAAATTTGTCTTCGATGTTAAAACATAATTTAGTATGTGAAATAGACCAAAGTCGAAATATAAAATCGTATATATAATTGAATAAATTTGGAAAGAATATAGAATTATTTTAAATATATTTATTTAAAATATATAAAACGTATTTCACCCCTAATTTAAAAGTATTATTTTTTAATAATAACTTTGATTCATTGAGTTCTTTCATGTTAAGGAAATAACCTTTTGGTTTCACCTCTGCCATCTATCGGAAAATATATGCTCTTTAATCTTTGGTGAATTAACGTAAATAAATGTTGTTTTAAATGTAAACAATAAGCCTATGTAGTCAAAATGATTGAATTGGCATTTTAAAAATTTCTTAAAACGAAATTATTACATCTCCATTGAACTGAAATATATTTATTTATCTTAAAAATATAAATCCAAATCTTGTTTTTCTATGGGCTCTCATTGTCTTAGAAAGACAAATCGATTATCCATTTCCTAAATATTTTCCATTTAACCATGTATGATGATGAAGTTGAAGAAACATCAAGGCGTTTACTTAACGACCTGAACCTTTTTGATGCTCATTCAAGGGAATATTTCCAACCAAATACTGTAAGGCGAGCAGAACCAACTTCAAATGGAGATTTTGAAAAAAAGAGGGAAATGTTTGCAAATTATACATTGCCAAATAAATCGTATTGCAATAATCATTCAAATGAAAATACATATGCAAAGATTAATTCCAAGCCAAATATAAAGTCAAGCACTTTAACAACATATAATTCTTTTGATAACAAAATTAATAATTTGTATCTTTCCCATCAAAGCAAGGGTGAAAGCTCAGATCCTTATGGTAAGCCACTTGTTCCTAATCCACTTGAACATGCTTCTTCCATTGGAGTAAATGATCAATCTCTTTATGCCAAGCTAGAAAAGAGTAACATTTTGTCTGCATCTACTTCAAAATTTGTTTCAACAAATCAGCCAAAACAACCAGATGGTAAGTTTATGCCTAATATTGAACCTAGTTATTATTCTTTTGGCACTTATTCCAATGAACAAGCTAAATTTGTAAATACATCTTCTAGCAACAATTTTTTAAGTTATCCACCACCATCACATCAGATTCAAACATCATTGCTTTCTCGAAGTGGTCAGGATTCATTGCATTCCAGTCCAAGAAGCAGTTTAAGCAGTTCGAGCAGAGATTCTCAACATTCTAATTCTCCTCGAAGCAGCTTGGTTACAAATAGTCCAATCTATGAAAATCTTCAAAACTTACATTTATCTAAATCTAATTTATATCAAGAAGAGAAGGCATATCCACCTTACCATCATCCGAATGACCAACACCACCACCACCAAGCTACCAATTCTCAAGAATTCATTCCACAGATTCAAACGGTGGTATCAGCCAGGCTTCCTGTGATAACTTCATCTATTGATATTCCAACAGCCCAGACTTACAAGGAGTCCAAACTCTCTCCAGAATATCCAATTTATGTTAATGTTAATGATCTACAGCACAAAAGTTCTCCCAGTCAAACTGGGCTCAAGCCAATCCAGATTCATACTCAGGTGGTGAAGCCGGCTTTACCGCCAAAATGTCCACCACTTTCAGCAGCCCCTGCTCAGTTTCTGAGCCAGAGATTGGGAGGTGGGGACTCCCAGATTTCCACTGCCACTAGCTCTTCACACAGCCCGACTAAGACTCCATCTTCTTCTTCTCACTTTATGCCCATCTCAGAACTCCCATCTTATTCTTCCTACATGTCCCAAGTGATCCAACCCAAGCCGACCAGAGAACCACCACCGCAGCAGTATCCAGAACCAACCTACGCCAACACTTCAGTTGTTGAACTGCCGGTTGCCCAGACCAGCACCTCAGCACCCAGGCCCAAACTGATTCCACCCCCACCGTACCCAGGGACCAAGCCCAACACCCTGAATGGCAAACCTTTCCTCCCCTACAATGTCACCCCACCTCGACCCAAGGGACCTACTGAGGCAGAGATGAAGGTCAACATGATGATGAAGGAGATTGAGGATGAGATGGAGAACAATCCGGAAGGAGAATACTTTGGTGAGTACTGATCTCTCTTCTGTTGCTTTGGAACACTCTGTTATCACATGCCATTCTGGAATACCCCCTTACCTTAAAATGGACACCAAGCTGGATAGCTTCTTATATAGGAAATCACTCTGGTACAATTTGAATTATAGATACAATATATCCTATAAGCGGTAAAGCACAATTTGGATTATCGATTATATTAAAAGAAAATATGACCTAATCCAAATAATTTATTAGTGTGTGACGTTTCGCCAACAACATTGTCACCATCATCAGACAAAAGAATAAATCTATGTTGTTGCCGAAACGTCACACACTAATAAATTATTTGGATTAGGTCTTATTTTCTTTTAATATAATCTATAATCCAAATTGTGCTTTATCATTTTTGATAGACTTCAATGGACCTCATTTATTCTTTTGTCTGATGATGGTGACAATGTTGTTGCCAAAATGTCACACACTAATAAATTATTTGGATTAGGTCTTATTTTCTTTTAATGTCCTATAAGCTTATGTCCATAGTTTTCTTGAAAACCATTTCTGAGATTCCATCCTTCAGTGCTGCATATATAAGCAGAATCATCCAATACAGTATTAGAGCTCTAAGGAAGCGGTCTGGTAGATTAAATTGGCGAAACCGCTGGGAGGGTTCACCACTGATGAGCCAAGCCCTCCCAATATATTTTTTCATCGCAGTAAGGGCAGTAGAAGTTTGTATTATGTATAAAAGAAACACTCGTGCTTTTAAATCCTTTCGTTTTATATATATAGATGGCGCGTTATTGCTTAGTATTAATTATAGATTACAAAATACGGGGTAATGATAAGGCACAATTTGGATTATAGATTATAAACAAAAGGTAATAAGACCAAATCCAAATAAATAGTGTGTGACATTTCGGTAACAGCGTTGTTACCATCTTCAAACACTATTTATTTGGATTTGGTCTTATTACCTTGTGTTTAAAATATAGGATAAAAAGATACACAAGGTAATAAGACCAAATCCAAATAAATACAGGTAAATGGTGTGTGACATTAAGATATCAGTGTTGTTACCATTATCAGACAAAAGTACTGAGTTTCAGTACTTCAGTTTACATTGAGTACTTTTGTCTGATGATGTCTTCAGTATCAACACTGTTGCAGAAACATCTCACACTATTTATTTATTTGGATTTGGTCTTATTATCTTGTGTTTCTAATCTATAATACAAATTGTGCCATATTGACATGGACCCAGAACAACAGCTTTACACACCCAAGATAGTGGACATTGCTGCTGCTGTGATTGAGATGCATGGAGACATCTGATTCTCCTCATTGGACACGACAACAGCAACAAATTGTGCCATATCAGAATAACAAGATAAATACAGCTCAACAAGGTATCACTTGGGACTAAGATTTTTATGTAATAAACAATGGTTGAAATAATTTGGACTTTATACTATAGCCAAGTTGCTGTCATAAAACCAGTTGTTATAACAAATCTTTACTGTAGGTAATTTTACCTGACATCTTGGTTACAGCATTGTTGCTCAAATGTCATGTAAAAAAAAAAGACTCATTAGGATTTGACCTTGCTAATACAGGAGATTATAAAAGGGACACAGGTCAAAATGGTGCAAGAACCAGACTAAGTATTAACACAAGGTAATACTAAGACTAAGTATTATAACCCAGTCTACTGTAACTTACTCATTGTGTGAAAAATAGACATACCAGATATTTATAAAGTATTCCTGTCCTGACCTGTTTATTCTGTCTTCTCTTCACAGTGATATTCCGGTCTCCCCTAATGTGTCAGATTTAGAATTTACCTCATTGTCTTTTTCCCTATATTTGCATATCTTAATTGTAATCATAGTTGTATTTTGTTTCTCCGTCTATAAGAAAAAAAGTAAATTTGCTAAAATATTGCTTACCATAGTATAAATAGGCTTGTATCTCTTTGAATCTCTTAGCTTTTTTTGCCAGTAGAAGGGCGTGTGGCCCGAAAGCTCGCTCACGTTTATTAAAAAGAAACTCATCTTCCTTCATGCTTTACTTTATTTGATTATCTAAACAGGAAGAGTTCTATCACTTATTATCAGACACATTACATTAAACTCCACTCACACTGACATGACCTCCACTAACAAAACTTGGTTGAAGACACAACTTGTGAGTTTTGTCTTAATCAAACCTTGAGGTGTTAAACCCTATCACAAATTTTCTATGTAATTTAGTATCAAAAGCAATCAATACCTAAAATTTAAAATAATTAAACACACACTTCAATGTTCCATTCTTCCCAGTTGGGCAATTGAGAAATTCTCAGTTATTGACAAGAGAGTAAGGATATGTCTTCTTCTTTTTATTTCCACTCAACAGTCATATTAGGTTATCAAGCCTGTAGAGCTTTAGATGTTGTCTGCTGGGGATGAGTCTTCTTCTTTCTTATCTCCACTCAATCATATTAGGGTATCAAGCTTGTAAAGTTGACAACCATCATGACTGGATGAAGTAGAATGCGTCTGCCTTTGTCATTAAGACTGGGATGAGTAAAGCTCATCAATGGATCAGCCAATACAGTCAATAATGTAGCTTGGGATTGCAGGTTGAGAATTGCGCTTTGTACATAGTGGGAAAACCTTGTAACCATTCTGGAAAGACATTATCCGTAGATTACCAGACTTAAGTCTGGAAATCAAGGACAGCTTTTCCTTCGGGAGGACAGAATTGGTGCTTGTCCCTCCTGCTCTGTACAAGTCATGTGCAGTAGTGGATTTCAATTCTTCCAAGCATTGGGCTTTGATGGTACAGAGGAGGTCTCTTTTGTATAGTTGGATGGTAGATTGTCTTGCCTTAGGGTGGCCAAGAGCTCCGGATTTTGCCATAGAATCTGTCAGTTCATTTCCAGGAATTCCAACATGAGCTGGAAGCCATTGCACTGTGACAGCAGTTGGCTGGAAGTCGGAATATGTTGAAAGGGAGAAGATGATCTACCTAATCCATGTTCCCTATTTAGGTATAAAAAATCATTGAGGTGGATTGATTCTTTAAGCTACACTTCACCTTCCTCCTGGTACATTTAAGACGTGGAGAATGAAAAGAGAACAAGGTCAAGAGTGATGAAAATATATCATACAATCATGCAACTAAATATTGCTGATGGCTTGCATCATCTATCAGAATAAATAACCTTTAAGTGTATCATAGAATCTCTCTGTAATGGACACCTAGTTGCAGTGTCATCTAGCGAAAGTATTCTCTCAAGGAGGTTTTACTGTATACAGAGTCAAACTTCTTTAATTCAACACCCCAAGGGATATCATCATCTTTGATTGAATTAAAGTAGGTTTTGAATTATGCTGCATATCTTTTTTTTTTGCTTATCCTTAGTACACGTGGTACAGGACATGATAATCATGGTGGGTAGTTAGCGACTGCTTTTTACTGTAAGCGCACCACATGTCTACACATGTGAAAAGCAGTTCGACTTTGCATTTACAAATGTGCCAGAGCCCCGTTTGGTTACTTGCACTCGCTGGTGGGGTTGGACTTTTGCAAGAATCGGGGGGGCCATTGGAGCATTTTTTTTTTAAACAAAAAAAAGTGTCCAATGCGGGAATCAAACCCGGGTCGTAGTGGTCGAAAACCAAACGGTTTAACCAGCCTTCCACCGACCCCCCCCCCCTTTTTTTTTAAATATCCAAATATCGTCCAAAAAGCCTTTTATAAAAAATAAGGAAAGATGACCATATATACACTCATAGATAAAACTTAAAAGGAAGTAAAAAAAATCTTTGATGTTACTGGTCTTTTTTTTTTTTTTTTTTTGAAAGAGATAAAGGCAATTTTGTTCACACTTGGTTATCTCGTGTGTCTTCAATAAACATCACTGTGTATCAAATATCTTTCAGGGTTATTGTCTGAATCCTGATATACATGCTTAAAAGATACAACTTCCTCAAGTTTTGTCCATGAGTGGATATTCTATATACAGTTACGAGCGTCATTCTTCATCTCTTAATCAGTCAGTTTTCGTCTCTGTCACCGTTTGCTTTTTTTTGGAATGGTGCCCTCCTATTGGTTGGCTACGCTCACGCCACCTTTGCCCTTCCCCCCCCCCCCCCCCCACTCGCCTTTTCGTTTATGTAAGTATTGTGTTGGAGCGGGTCGCTCCATAAATGCATATATTAGTTAATAACCAAATGGAATCCTCTCTTTCTTTTTCCCAGTAAGAGACGCCTACGGAAGCCAACAGTACATAGACAGATAAAGCACATAGGCTATAGTTATTAACTAAAATATACATTTATTTAAAGCGCCAATTTATAATTGTAACAAATAGTATTTGAATCAAAACATTCAATCGGGTAAAACACGGGCGTTGCCCGGGTCATTCGGCTAGTATATATATATGTTTCAGGCTGGTGGACTCAGTTAACAGAATGATGCAGGCTCACTGATCCATCAAGGTGGTTGTAGAAGCTTCTATAGAAATCAGTGAAAAAGATGTTTTGAAGCCAATGTACATGATCACCTTAATGAAGTATTGGAGATACAACTTGAACCACCACACTGACAAGGGTAAACAGCCTGAAACACACATACATGAATATGAATAAACTTTTCTTGATTTATCAAAAAAAAATATTTGAAGAAATATTCAGAAAAAAAAAAATTATGATTAAGTAATAACCTCTTTAATTCAACAGACAATGATTCAACCCTATTTCGAATCTCAAATCAGCTTCTTCAGCTTAATTCTTCCTGCTATAGTTCAACACAGACTTTAATTCAACAATCCTTCTTAAACAACAATGGGGAAAACCCCAGGACTATAATAGAAAAGCTGAGACAATGGAACCTAATGGAGATTGTTTAAATGACTTGAGGAATAAGCAACAACAACAACAACAAAATCTCCCCTAGCAGTGTATATGTTGGGATAATAATTATCATTGCCAACTCTAATTCAACGCCGGCTTCAATTCATCCAAACATTCTGATCCTTTGGGGTATTGAATTAAAGATGTTGGAGTATTGTACATATACACTCATGGACAAAACTTGAGGAAGTTGTACCTTTTATATCGGAATTCAGACAATAACTCTGAAAGATATTTGATATACAATGATCTTTATTGACGACACCCAAGATAACCAAGTGTAAACAAAATTGCTTCTGTCTCCTTAAAAAAAGAAAGAATAGAAGACCAGAAATATCAAAGATTTTCCAGTTCTTTAAGTTTTGTCAATGAGTGTATTTTTATACCATACTGGAAAGATATGCTTTGAAGAACAAATTAGAACAAGGAGAAGAGAGAATTTCTTAGAACAGGTGATCCTGGATGATGGCTGACCTCTGTATCGGAGATGCAAGTGGTACTACATTCATGAGTGATGACACACAGAATCTTTCATGAGCTACCTATCAGGTGAGAAACGATTCTCTAAGCTTGTAAAATCTAAAATGACTTTTTTATTATCCTATTGTATAATTATACAAGATCACTGAGACAGAATTCATTGATTAAATTTACAATCTTGGTAGGATTGGTATATAAATCTTGTTTTGAAGCTCTCATACATTCCAAAAGGTGGTCTAGTGAGGCCTCTTTGGTCCTGCAGATGGTACATTGTGGGAAGGTCTTTACACCATCCTGGAAAAGGAGCGGTCTTGTATGGCTGCCAGTTTTGCGCCTGGAAATACAGGTTGCTGCCTGTAGGTTCATCCCACATTCTTCAATAGCTCCAGGCTTTTGATTAAAAGTGCATTAACCCAACCTCCAACAACAACCCATATCAAGGAAAGAAAAAATGTTTTTCAGGTGGTCCACTCATAGATACGAATGGAACTTCAATTATTTTCTGTATATAGTGAAAGGTACAATTGGACTCTGAAAAGAATCTCCCATTGGAGGTTCAAATGTACTTCTTATTTCACTCTAAACAAGAACCTCTTGTAAAAAGAGGAGATCTAGGAAGTTGAATATTTTCAATTATACAAAGGTCATGTTGCTCTTTGCACGGACCACCTATGGGAAGTTTTACTCATCTAGCATATCTTTGAAGGAAAAATGATCAGGGGTTACATCAGTTTCTTTTGCCATAGTTCCAATTTTACAAAGGTCATGTTGCTCTTCACACGGATCACCTATGGGAAGTTTTACTCATCTAGCATATCTTTAAAGGGAAAAATGATCAGGGGTTACATCAGTTTCTTTTGCCATAGTTCCAATTATACAAAGGTCAGGTTGCTCTTTGCATGGATCACCTATGGGAAGTTTTACTCATCTAGCACCTCTTTGAAGGGAAGAATGATCAGGGGTTACATCAGTTTCTTTTGCCATATTTCCAATTTTACAAAGGTTGTGTTGCTCTTTGCACGGATCACCTATGGGAAGTTTTACTCATCTAGCATATCTTTGAAGGGAAAAATGATCAGGGGTTACATCAGTTTCTTTTGCCATATTTCCAATTATACAAAGGCAGGTTGCTCTTTGCACGGATCAGCTATGGGAAGTTTTACTCATCTAGCACCTCTTTGAAGGGAAGAATGATCAGGGGTTACATTAATTTTTTTTTTTGCCAGGGCAGACCACATGGTATTCTGTCTTACTTCCTGATTTCACCATTTTCATGGACATGGACAAATTGACATGGACCCAGAGCAGCAGCTTTACACACCCAAGATAGTGGATATTGCTCTGATAGAGATGCATAGGGACATCTGAGGCTCTTCATTGGACACGACAACAACAACCATTTTCATACTGGTGATGCTAAGATAATAATAGTTGGCTCTTATTACATTTTTCAACCTACTTTAATTAAACTGAAGACTAAGATCCCTTGTGATGCTGAGAATTAAAGAAATTTGACTCTGTATACAGTAGAACCTCCTTGAGAGAACACTTTCGCTAGATTGACACTGCAACTGGTTGTCTATTACAGAGAGAGGTTCTACTATATACTTAATGGAGAGTTATTCCACAATTCCAATGTTACTCTTATTATATGAAATTAAACTATTAAGCTCATGGGGGTCGGTGGAAAGATGATCTAAACCGTTGGTTTTCGACCGCTACGACCCAGGATTGAATCCCTCATTGGGCACTTTTTTTTTCAAATAAAAAAAAAATGCTCCAATGGCTCTTGATTCTTGCAAAAGTCCAATCCTACCAGCGAGTGCAAGTAACCAAATGGGACTCTGACACATTTGTAAGTGCAAAAGTCGAACTGCTTTTCATGTGTGTAGACATGTGGTGCACTTACAGTAAAAGCAGTCTCCAACTTCTACCCACCATGGTTATCGTGGCCTGTACCACGTGTACCAGGGATAATAATAATAAACTATTAAGCCCAAAATTTCTTTTTCAAACTGTGATGGAAAAAAAATTTGAGTTAGGATATTTGAAGGTTTGTTTTATATGAAAAAAAGAAAAAATTGGGGCATAATAGTTTAATATTTGTTTTTTTTGGTGCGTTCTTACCTTATGATTTACTCATTGTTTCAATTTATAGTGACATCCTTGTGACACCTCTACTTCTAACACTTCCGTTAACTAAATTTCTGCTATCTCGTACTAGACAAAAACTCTAACCAACTCTCTTTGTGAAAAATTACATAAAAGTGAAATTTTACTGGGGGATCAGGTGGCTAAATTAAGAAATAAACATAATGATTTTTCAGGATGCCAAAATGACCAGTTTTTTTAGTCATTGATGTACATCTCTTCACCACGCTGATGAGAGCCAACAACCCAAAATGCATACGTGGCTAGCTTTTCTTGATTAATCAAGAATGGGTATTTGGCCAATTCTGGAATAATTAAAAATCAACGAAAAATGGCACAAGCCATCAGCAATTTTTAATTGCACAATCAGGAGACAATTCTCTTCAGTTTACGTCATGTAGGGCAGAAAACCAACCAAACAAACAAAGAGTTGCGAGGTCTCTGAATATGGACATATACTCTCAGTGATATTTACTCTTCTACTCACATAATCCGGCTAGATGGAGCCATTTTCTATATTGTTAAAGCAAACGCTCAGGCATATTGTGTCTTTATAGGTTTTCTTAAGTCATTTACAGTACCTCTAAGGGGGCCGGTGGAAGGATGGTCTGAACCGTTGGTTTTCGACTGCTACGACCCGGGTTCGATTCCCGCATTGGGCACTTTTTTTTTCTGATAAAAAAAAATGCTCTAATGGCCCTCGATTCTTGAAAAAGTCCAACCCCACCACCGAGTGCAAGTAACCAAACGGGACTCTGGCACATTTGTAAGTGAAAAGTCGAACTGCTTTCCACATGTGTAGACATGTGGGGCACTTACAGTAAAATCAGTAGCCGTGATTACCTACTCACCATGATTATCATGGCCTGTATCACGTGTACTAGGGATAAGCAAAAAAAAAAACCTCTTCTATTAAATTTTTAATCCCTATCTCACCAAACTACACACCTCTCTGTAATATCACTTGAAACCAATAATTTTTGTTGTTATATAACCATGATATGTGCTAAAAGATTGAAATAAGTTGAAAACTTGAGACTTTAGAATTAATATGTTATAACCTAGTTGCTGTTTTAAAGGAGAGAAACTGTTATAATGAAATTTTCCACACTGCATCTGCACTCATGGACAAAACTTAAAGACTTAATGTGAAAAAATAGTGAATGTAAAATTGTACTGGGATAAGGTAGATAAATTAAGAAAAAGACATCTCCTTATCGTGCAACTGAAAGTTGCTAATGGTTTGTACCATCTATCGGATTCTATAATAATTAAAAATCAATGAATAGTTGATATTTATTCCGATAGATGGAGCAAGCCATCAGCAACTTTTAGTTGCACGATAAGGAGAAGCCTTTTTCTTAATTTAAAGACTTAAGTTTTTTACAAAAACTAAACAACTCAGAAGGGACATTAAGAGTTTTTTTTTTTTTTTTTGTAAAATGAAAATTTAGCATTAAAGAATTGTAAGGTAACAAGACCAAATCTAAAATAGGTAATTTATATGTGGCATTTCTATAATGGCTTTGTTACCATCTTAAAACATCATTTCCACTACCATCAGTATAAATCACTTATTTGGTCTTGGTACCCTCTGAGTTTGGACTATAATTCACAAGTTAATCTTGTTCTATTCAAGGCTCATCAATCCTCATTCAAAAATGATAAGGCACAATTTGGATTATAGATTATTATTATTATTTTTTTTTGCTTATCCCTAGTACACGTGGTACAGGCCATGATAATCATGGTGGGTAGTTAGCGACTGCTTTTACTGTAAGTACACCACATGTCTACACATGTGAAAAGCAGTTCGACTTTGCACTTACAAATATGCCATAGCCCCGTTTGGTTACTTGCACTCGCTGGTGGGGTTGGACTTTTGCAAGAATCGGGGGGCCATTGGAGCATTATTTTTTTTTTTTAAACAGAAAAAAGTGTCCAATGCGGGAATCGAACCCGGGTCGTAGTGGTCGAAAACCAAACGGTTTAACCAGCCTTCCACCGACCCCCGGATTATAGATTATAAACACAAGGTAATAAGACCTGGTTGTGTCTCATTCAAAAAGTTTATTATTTGACATTTCAAATTGGAAAGCTTCAAATAAAGTTAAAGACAAACTTGTTTAATAAAGCTTTCCTTTAAGCTTTAAAGGGCAACAGGGCAACAGTGGGTGTTGCCGACATAGGAAAACAAACTTTTATGTGAAGGTGAGTCTACATCTTGAATTAAACATAATCCAGCTTACAATAATGGCATTCTCTTGTTCTCTCTGTGATGTTACATTACCAGCATTCAGTATCAGATGGATGCCTCTCTTGTAGGATTCAGCAACCTCCAGAATAAAGAATCTTCTTCTCTTTTCTTTCTTATCTCCACTCTATCATATTACAGTATCAAGCTTGTAGAGCTTATTGATGGTATCTGCTGGGGAAGAGTAAAGCTCGTCAATGGATGAGTCAATATAGTCAATAATATGTCTTGGGGTTGCAGCTTGAGAATTGCACTTAGTACATAGTGGGGAAACCTTGCAACCATTCTGAAAAGTCATTGTCCGTAGATGACCAGACTTAAGTTTGGAAATCAAAGACTGTTGTTCTCTTGGGAGGACAGAACTTGTCCCTCCTGCTCTGTACCAGTCATGTGCAGCATTAGTTTTCCATTCTTGCAGACATTGGGTTTTGATGGTATGGAGGAAGAAGAATAAAAGATGATGATAGCTATGAAAACAAAATCATTGATTATATATATCTCCCTTCTTGTCTACCTCCCACCATATCATCATCATTTAGTGCCATTTCCCAGTTAGGCGTCATTGGAACACCATTTCACCCTGTTCTTTTACAAATCTCTTTCACCTCTTTGTTGTATCATCTAATGCCAGACCCCCATTCTATTAGATTATCAAACCAATCCTTCCTTGATCTCTACTTCTTCATTCTTTAAGTTGTATCCCTCCAGTAAGGCCAATAGACAGTGGTGAACACACGTCCTGTAAACTTTTATTTCCTTTGATAAGGCACACTTCGGATTATAGATTATAAACACAAGGTATTAAGACCAAATCCAAATAAATAAATAGTGTGTCACGTTTCAGTAACAGCGTTGTTACCATCTTCAGACAAAAGTACTGAATGAGAAATTTTACCACAGCATGTTTTTACACACTTGATAACAGGAACTATTTAAAAACATGCTGTGGTAAAATTTCTCATTCAGTACTTTTGTCTGAAGATGGTAACAATGCTGTTACCGAAATGTCACACACTATTTATTTATTTGGATTTGATCTTTTTACCTTGTGTTTATGATTTTTAAAAATGGCCCCAAGATAAACTGGATAGAAATCCATCATAAGAGTTCTTTAGTTTGTGCCAAGTAATTAAAAGTGATAACTATCTACGTCAAGATATATTTTCCTGAACATAAATAAAATAATCAGGGGCTTCCCCCCAGAATTTTCCTTGTCATATGGTTGATGAAGGTCCTTCATGTGGGAAAGTCTGGCAGGCCATCATAAATCCTAGCACCCACCACCTACATACAGCTCTGAGCCTTGGGACCAAGAATGTTATATAACCACAGTTAAAACTTGGGAATTCATGTGATGTTACCAAGTTGGTATTATAAAAAGAGGCTATTATAATGAGATTCTACTTTAAATATAAGTGGATTTGTCCATTTGATGGTTGGTTTTGTGTTATGTTTCCACAAAATTTACTTTTATCCAGATGTCAAAGTTTTGACTCTGTAATATGCAAATTAGCATGATAATATGCAATTAGCCTTGAGAGTCTTGCTATAACTTGGGACCAAGATATTTTAGGTTGCTATATAACCACAGTTAAAACTTGGGAATTCATGCGATGTTACCAAGTGGATGTTATATAAGAAGGCTGTTATAATGAGATTCTACTATAAATATAAGTGGATTTGTCCCTTTGATGGTTTATTTTGTGTTATGTTTCCACAAATTTGGTTTTATCCATATGTGTGTGAAATAGAGTCATGTCTGGGTAAAGCCACTGTCATAGTTTTGACTCTGTAATATGCAAATTAGCATGATAATATGTAATTAGCCTTGAGAGCCTTGTTATAACTTGGGACCAAGATTTTCTAGGTTTTGTGATAACTACAGTTAAAACTTTGGAATTCATGTGATGTTATCAAGTTGGCGTTATATAAGAATGCTATTATAATGATATTTTACTATAAATAAAAGTGGATTTGTCCATTTGATGGTTTATTTTGTGTTATGTTTCCACAAATTTGGTTTTATCCAGATGTCTATGTGATATAGAGTCATGTCTGGGTAAAGCCACTGTCATAGTTTTGACTCTGTAATATGCAAATTAGCATGATAATATGTAATTAGCCTTGAGAGCCTTGTTATAACTTGGGAACAAGATTTTCTAGGTTGTGTGATAACCATAGTTAAAACTTGGGGACTATATATGATATTACCATGTTGTTGTTATAAAAATAAGGCTATTATAATGAGATTCTACTATAAAAAAAGTGGATTTGTCTCCATTTGATGATTGGTTTTGTGTTATGTTTTCCCACAAAATTTACTTTTATTCAGATGTCAAAGTTTTGACACTGTTGTTGTTTCTTATCCCCTTGTGTAAAGATTACACAAATTCCATGAGTTCATGCTCCTCAAGATGTTTTATGATAAGCAGTGGCCTCTCCCAAAGGTCCTATTTAGTGCATCTAATGCAAGCCAAAATTTGTTAGTTTTGACTCTGTAATATGCAAATTAGCATGATAATATGTAATTAGCCTTGAGAGCCTTGTTATAACTTGGGACCAAGATATTTTAGCTTGTTATAACCACAGTTAAAACTTGGGAATTCATGTGATGTTACCAAGTGGATGTTATAAAAGGAAGCTGTTATAAAGAAATTCCACTATAAATAAAAGTGGATTTGTTCATTTGATGGTTGATTTTGTGTTATGTTTCCACAAATTTGGTTTTATCTAGATGTGTGTGATATAGAGTCATGTTTGGGTAAAGCCACTGTCATAGTTTTGACTCTGTGATATGCAAATTAGCATGATAATATGTAATTAGCCTTGAGAGCCTTGTTATAACTTATGAACAAGATTTTCTAGGTTGTGTGATAACCATAGTTAAAACTTGGGGACTATATATATACTAGCCGAATGACCCGGGCAACGCCCGTGTTTTACCCGATTGAATGTTTTTATTCAAATACTATTTGTTACAACTATAAATTGGCGCCTTAAATAAATGCATATATTAGTTAATAACTAGTTAGTTAATTATTAGTTAACTATTAGTTAATTAGATTCTACTTTAAATAAAAGTGGATTTGTCTCCATTTGATGATTGGTTTTGTGTTATGTTCCCACAAAATTTACTTTTATCCAGATATCATAGTTTTGACTCTGTTGTTGTTTCTTATCCCCTTGTGTAAAGATTACACAAATTCCATGAGTTCATGCTCCTCGAGCTGTTGTATGATAAGCAGCAGTCTCTCCCAAAGGTCCTGTTTAGTGCATCTAATGCAAGTCAAAATGTGTTATTTGTGGTTGGTTTTGTGTTCCTACAAAATTTGGTTTTATCCAGATGTGTGTATAATCTAGAGTCACTAGCCGAATGACCCGGGCAACGCCCGTGTTTTACCCGATTGAATGTTTTGGTTCAAATACTATTTGTTACAATTATAAATTGGCGCCTTAAATAAATGCATATTTTAGTTAATAACTATAGCCTATGTGCTTTATCTGTCTATGTACTGTTGGCTTCCGTAGGCGTCTCTTACAGGGAAAAAGAAAGAGAGGATTCCATTTGGTTATTAACTAATATATGCATTTATTTAAGGAGCGACCCGCTCCAACACAATAATTACATAAACGAAAAGGCGAGTGGGGGGGGGCAAAGGTGGCATGAGCGTAGCCAACCAATAGGAGGGCGCCATTCCAAAAAAAAAGCAAACGGTGACAGAGACGAAAACTGACTGATGATTAAGAGATGAAGAATGACGCTCGTAACTGTATATAGAATGTCTGGGTAAAGCCACTGTCATAGCTTTGACTCTATAATATGCAAATTAGCATGATAATATGTAATTAACCCTGAGAGCCTTGGGTCAAGATATTCTAAGTTGTGATAACCACAGTTAAAACCTGGAGATTTTATATGATGTTACCAAGTGGATGTTATATAAGAAGGCTGTTATAAAGAAATTCCACCATAAATTAAAGTGGATTTGTCCATTTGATAGTTGGTTTTGTGTTCCCACAAGATTTAGTTTTATCCATATGTGTGTGTGTGTATGAAACTGTTATGATATATGTCTTGTCTGGTTAAAGCCACTGTTATAGTTTTGTCTTTGTAATATGCAGATTAGCATGATTATATGTAATTAGCCATTTGATAAGGTACAATTTAGATTTTAAACACAAGGTAACAAGACCAAATCCAAATAAATAAATAGTGTATGACGTTTCGGTAACAACGCTGTTACTGAAACGTCACACAGTATTAATTTATTTGGATTTAGTCTTGTTACCTTATGTTTCTTTTTAGCCATTTCTTGGTGTATGAAAAAGATGGGTCATGATAGATATTCAGAAATTCTCTCACATCACGCTACTAATAATTTAAAAAAAGTCTTTGTTTTTGCACTATTGGTTGGCCATTTACTCACTTGGGTAGAATCCAGGTAGAGTCAGGTTATTTGTCTAGTCAGAAATATTCTTTGATAAAACTTGCTAAGCTATGCCATTTGAAAACATGGGACAAATTTAAAATATAAACCCTGGTCTTAAATATGATAGGTCCTTTTCCTGATTAGTTGTTGAATTGGATTGTAGAATGGAATTTGGAATCACAGAAAATCTGCTTTCTTAAATGAACTAGGTCTCTAATTGGGAATTGATTGTTTTTCTGATCATTGGGGACTTATTCCAGAGCAGAGTTTATGCTTGTTCGGTGGTACAACTACAAAATTTGGAATGATACAAAGAAAATAAACATGGCCCTTGCAAAAGGATGACTCGCAAAATCATGAAGTGTTCCAGATCAATTTTTAAGGGAAGAGGTTCCTCGAAGATCAAATGTAGCTTCTCAGTGGAACCTAGGTACAACAGCCTCTTTTGTAACAGCAACTTGGTTGTAATATCCTAATTCTAGGGTTCCATTTGTTTTAACTGTGGTTAGCAACAACATGGTTATAACAATGATATAAAATCTTGGTCCCACAAGTGATGGTGTTATAACAAGGTTCAACTTGTGTGTGTGTATACTTAGTGAGTATAAAGGACAAATCTCTTCATCAGAACTCATTCTTTGTCAGTTGGAGGGGTTTGCTTCTTTGTTTGGTCTACCTTTGTCTCTGAAATTAGATTTTGGAGTTTCTTTTTTTCTTTCTTCCAATCACTCCCCTATTCGGTTTTGTTACCTTATGTTTTTAATCTATAACACTCTCAAGAGAACAACAGTCTTTGATTTCCAGACTTAAGTCTGGTCATCTACGGACAATGACTTTCCATAATAGTTGCAAGGTTTTCCCACTATGTACTAAGTGTCAACCTGCAACCCCAAAACACATTATTGACTGTATTGACTCCTCCATTGATGAGCTCTACTCTTTCCCTGCAGACACCATCAAAAGTTTCAAGCTTTGCAAGCTTGATACCTTAATATGATTGAGTGGAGATAAGAAAGAAGAAGAAAGATCTACAACACTTATTAATTTAGGTTTGGTTTTGCTAACTTATGTTTTGAGATTCAACTGTATATGTTTTGATCAGTCTCTATATAGGGTGCATTCAACTGCCTATATTAATTCTCTAGTATCATGTTACCTCAATAAACTGATAAGCATTGAGTTCATTAGCCACTCAGCTTACAATGTTTTTTTAGCACAGTGGTTGCATTGAGCAAAGAATTATTACGATAAGAATTATTATGTTGATCATAGGTTCGAAACTCAGAATTTTTTCCCTTCCTTTTTTTATTAACACTGACATGTTTCCATTTTTTAATCTTTTTTGTACATCTTAAAAATAAATTTTATTTCATGGTTATATTTTGTAAATCACATTGATACTTGGCCATAGGTATAGCCATAGATTTGTCCTAGCCACTTTACCAGCTAAACACAAGCTTTGGCAGAATGTGAAGATTTCATTTGATCCCTTGTTAATCTTATGAAATAAAGCCCGCCCTGGACTAATGAGAACCATAGCCCGAAACCATGGTCTCTAGGTGGACGGTTCTCAGTTTACCAAAGCTGGTTGTGGCTTTGTCGCTGGCCCAAGGCCTCTAGTTTGCAGCAATGGTCAATAGATGGAGTATACTTTGACAGGAGAGGCCTCCTTTAATTTTTATAGATACATAATGAGAATGAGAGTAGTATTTTTAAGCTTTGTATTATAGGAATTTCATCGTTGTGATCTCCTTATTCTGTAAAAGTATTTTTTTTTAGCAACAAATAGTTTTGTATCCATCTTTTTAATGTCTCAAGCTTTTAGGCTTAAATGCCTTTCTACAGAGGTGTTGTTGACCTTCAATAACAGCACCTCTTAGAAACATATATTTAGGCATTTTTACCTACCTAAGGTTAAACCTATGGATATACAAAAACACTTTGAATATGATACAAGGGATTATATACAGTAGAACCTCTTCCTGTAAAGGACACCTAATTGAAGAGTCAAAATGTCCTTTAGGGTGAGGTGTCTTCTTACCAGAGAGTTGCTAAATAGTAAAAATGGTAATTTTGTAAATGAAAACTGTCCTTTATAGAGAAAGGTGTCTTCTAGCACGAGTGTCCTCTCATGTAGGTTCTACTGTATATTTGAAGTTGTCTAAGTGAAGCCAGATTTGTACATGTGGCGGGCCAGACAAGGGCTTCATTAATCAGGAGGTGATGATATGATATTGTCATCAGCCCTCAAGACAGTTTACTTCCTCCTGACAAATAAACAGAGTATTTTTAAAATTATCTCTCTCTCTCTCTCTCTCTCCACAGTCTACATGAGGTTTGTCTGTCTCACATCAACCTCTAATACCATCAGCACTTCTCCCTCTATCCTTCTAATTTTACTTTTGTCTTTCTTGTGTCTTCCAGTTGTCTTCTTTCCAGAATGTGTGCTTACTGAAATTGTTATTCTTTCTTTTATCCTCTTGATATAATACCGTTATGGTACAATTTGAATTATAGATTAGAAAAACAAGGTTAAAAAAGACCAAATCCAAATAAATAGTGTGCGACGTTTCAGTGGGCCTTGATAGTATAGAGGAGGTCTCTTTTGTCTAGTTGGGTGGTCCGATATTATTGATTCCATATTGTGTGAATGATGCCATGCCTATAGTTGTTTTTTTTTTGCTTATCCCTAGTACACGTGGTACAGGCCATGATAATAATGGAAGGTAGAGGTAGGCGACTGCTTTTACTGTAAGTACACCACATGTCTACACATGTGAAAAGCAGTTCGACTTTGCACTTACAAATGTGCCAGAGCCCCATTTGGTTACTTGCACTCGCTGATGGGGTTGGACTTTTGCAAGAATCGGGGGCTATTGGAGCATTTTTTTTTTTTAATCAGATAAAAGTGCCCAATGCGGTAATCAAACCCGGGTCGTAGCGGTCGAAAACCAAAGGTTTAGATCATCTTTCCACCGACCCCCCATGCCTATAGTGAACCATGGCTATTGTACACCAAATGTTCAGTCTCATTGGGCTCTGCTATAGCAAGGTTCTACTCTTATTGCAGAGTTGATGGAGGGGTGGTGTAAACAGTGGATTATCCACAGCTACAACCTGGGATTGAATCCTGCATTGGGCACTTTGTTTCCTAAAACAAAAAATATTCACAATGGCCCCCCAATTCTTGCAAAAGTCCAACAACCCCACTAGGTTTTTTTTTTTTTGTTATCTCTAGTACATGTGGTACAGGCCATGATAATCATGGAGGGTAGAGGTAGGCGACTGCTTTTACTGTAAGTGCACCACATATCTACACATGTGAAAATCAGTTCGGCTTTGCATTTACAAATGTGCCAGAGCCCCCGTTTGGTTACTTGCACTCGCTGGTAGGGTTAGACTTTTGCAAGAATCGGGGGCCATTGGAGCATTTTTTTTTTAAACAGAAAAAAGTGTCCAATGCGGGAATCGAACCCGGGTCGTAGCGGTCGAAAACCAAAGGTTTCGATCATCTTTCCACCAACCCCCCATGCCTATAGTGAACTATGGCTATTGTAAATCAAAAGTTCAGTTTCATTGGGGTTTGCTTATAGCAAGGTTCTACTCTTATTTCAAGGAAATTAATGGAGGAGTGGTGTAAACAGTGGATTATCCACAGCTACAACCTGGGATTGAATCCTGCATTGGGCACTTTGTTTCCTAAAACAAAATTTCTTCATAATGGCCCCCCAATTCTTGCAAAAGTCCAACAACCCCTTAGTGAATGCATGTAACCAAATGGGAATCTGGCACACTTGTAAGTGCAAAAGTCAAACTGCTCTCTATATGTGTAGACATATGGTGCACTTATCATTAAAAGCAGTTAGTCACTCCCCACCATGATTATCATGGTCTGTACTTAAGGAAATAAGTACCACCACCGCTCTATTTGCAAACTTTTTTTTTTTTTTACTTATCCTTTTAGTCTAAATTAGACAAGATCTTGGAGGTCATGCTCGTAAAGAAGCTCAAGAACTCTTCTTGGTTCTCTGTACAGGGATCTTTTGTCCTTTCCAATGCAATTTAGTAAATGTTGGGGAGTGGCCTCTTCGGTTTTGCACCTAGTGCACATGGAGAAGATTTTGGCTCCCTCTTTATAGACTAGAGGGCGCAGGTGACCAGATTTGCAAACTATGAAGAGAGCAAGCAGTAAACTAGCAAATGCTATTGTGTAAACAAACACAAATTAATTCCCAACCTTCCTTGTAAATGAATGCATTGCCCCCCTGTAGAGATGTTCTCCCAAAAACAAACTTTTTGCAGTGGAAGTGGGTAGTATAGGAGTGTAAACAGACCCTATATGTTGTTGCACAAAGAAGCTAGGTAGTAGCAAAGGTAACAACAATCCTAGTCTGGGAGCTCGTGAGTCAGCAGAGTTCATCCTACTTGGGAACCACAACAAGATCCTTCCCAAGGCCATCATTCTAATTGCCACTCATTAAAACAATTTGTTTTACTCCGGCGGCCCCCGCCGCGACCAACTGATTGGATACCAGCCATTATATCACAACAGTAAACATTCTTTATAACCTAGTTTTATGGAATTTATTGGGAATTTTTGGTCCATGCTACCTCTTGTAATTTCCCACTTCCAATATTCGATTTGTATCAATTTTTGATAAGGCACAATTTGGATTATAGATTATAAACACAAGGTAATAAGACCAAATCCAAATAAATAAATAGTGTGTGACGTTTCGGTAACAGCGTTGTTACCATCTTCAGACAAAAGTACGTCACACACTATTTATTTATTTGGATTTGGTCTTATTACCTTGTGTTTCAATTTTTATGATTTCTATGGGAGCATTAGAAATATTGATCAATTTGGATATTGGAAAAGTCTTACATGGTAACATAGACACACAGTTACCTTGTAAAACTTGAAAATTCTTGAATGCAAAATGTTAGATAATTCAAAAGTCCAATATGATGAGGTATAATTTGGATTATAGTTTAGAATCGAACGGTAACAAGACTACATCCAAATAAATGGATTATGGGTGGCGTTTCAGTAACAGGGTTGTTACCATCTTCAGACAAAAATAATGAATGCTTGTACTTTGTACTCATGAACAAAACTTGAGGAAATGGAAAGGCATTGATTTGGCCAGTATTTTTTTGAAGGAGCAGAGCTCCATTTAGTTGCTTGTATTCATCAATCTTCTTCTTTCTTATCTCCACACTGGGTGAAGTAGAATGCGTCTGCCTTTGTCATTAAGACTGGGAGCACTACTCAGTGGCAGACCGACTTAGCTCCAAAATAAATGGCTGCCTCTACCACAGACGCCATGTGCAGCCGCTCCTAACATGGAGTACAAACGCTGTTCATCCTGTATCCCTGGATTAGGAGCCCTAACAGGGTACTATCAGCCGGGCCAGCTGAGCCCAGGGTTTTAGTGAGCTTGTTACTGCTCCCCCTCCTCCTTTTTCATCCGGGCTTGGGACCGGCAAGGGCGGAGTTGTATTCATCAATGAAGAGTGTTAGAAACTGTCAATGTGTTCAACAGCAACAACTCTGGATTGAATCCCACATTGGGTACTTTTTTTTCTGAAGACAAAATTGCTTCGATGGCCTCTGATTCTTGTAGAAGTCCACCAGTCAGAGCAAAAACTAAATGGGGCTCTGAAACACTTTTAAATGCAAAAGTCAATCTACTTTCTACATGTCTAGGCATGAGAGTCTACTTGTAGTAAAAGCACTCGCTAACTACCCATGAGTGGCACTGACCATGATTATCATGGTCTGTGCCATGTGTACTTGGGATAAGTAATTGTTGGGTACAATTAGGATTATAGAACGTTTGACAATTTTACTGCAAATGTTTCTTTTTAAGCGGAACACTGTAGGTTCGATTCCCGTCCCTGGACACTTTATTTTTCCGTTTATCATTACTCTTCACAATTCATCCTTTCATACTTCATTCCTAAGGATAGGAATAGTCATTATTTCTACTTAAAATAAATTACGATTTTTCGTTCAAAAGAAACATTTGCTGTAAAATTGTCTAATGACATTCTACAATCATAAACCTCATTATAGTGTATTATTATAGATTATAAACACAAGATAATGAGACTAAACACAGTATTTATTTATTTTGATTTGGTCTCATTACCTTGTGTTTTTAGATAAACAAAATAAAAATAGTCTTTGAATTCATTTATTGATGACATAAAGGTACAATTTGGATTATAGATTCAAATTACAAGACCACAAATCCAAATAAATTAATTTAGTCTTTTGTCTGATGATGGTAACAACACTGATACCAAAATATGTCACACACAATTAATTTATTTGGATTTGATCTTATTGCCTTGAAGTCATCATTTTTATAAAACTGTGCTTCAATGCAAGTTTCAAACAAATGTTGTGGTCACAAGGTAATAAGACCAAATCAAAATAAATAAATAGTGTGTGACGTTTCGGTAACAGCGTTGTTACCATCTTCAGACAAAAGTACTGAAGTGCAGTACATCTGCTATCTTACACACTTGATAACAGTAACTATTTAAACCACGCTGTGGTAAAATTTCTCATTCAATACTTTTGTCTGAAGATGGTAACAATGCTGTTACCAAAACGTCACACACAATTTATTTATTTGGCTTTGGTCTTATTGCCTTGTGTTTATAATCTATAATCCAAATTGTGCCTTATCAAAGGTTGTGGTATATCAGAAACCTCTCTTCACACCATCAAGCCATACATTTCCTTTCTTAGATTCCGGGTTTATAATGATGGACATGAATGATGGTTTCTTACAAACCTTTTTATCAACTCTACAACCTCCCTGTAAAGGACAACACCTAATTGCAGAACTTGCTTTTACTGTAAGTGTACCACATGTCTACATATGTGAAAAGCAGTTCGACTTTGCACTTACAAATGTGCCAGAGCCCCGTTTGGTTACTTGCACTCGCTGGTGGGGTTGGACTTTTGAAAGAATCGGGGGCCATTGGAGCATTATTTTTTTAAACATAAAAAAGTGCCCAATGCGGGAATCGAACCCGGGTTGTAGCGGTCAAAAACCAACGGTTTAGAACTTCCTTCCACCGAACTGAGTAACTATTTTGCATATATAGTTGATCTATAATTAATTTAGTCTTTTTTTTTTCAATCAATCAGTAGATAGAGGTGGCATTATTACTATATGTTAATTTCATGTCCAGGAAATTGATTGATTTGTTACATAGAGTAATTGATATCAGGACATAGATTGTTGAAGGTCTATAATATTTTTTTTTATCAGTGTAGGAACTCAAGCTGTATCTTTAAAGAAATATTATTATTAAGAACAAAATCTAATAGTTTGTCCACACAGAGAATGTAGCAAAGTGCTTTCTCTTCTTATTTTACTTCTTTCAGATGAATCGGACCATAAGCCATTGTGCCACCTCAATAAAGCAGGTTTCTCCAGGATGATCGATTCAGAGCCATAGTTTAATTCCTTATTCAGAGCTTGGCCGTATGAGTCATAGGAAACCTGTAGCCGTGGTGGGACCTTGAAGTAAGAGAAAGTGGCCGGAGGAGCAAAGACAAGGTTTCAAATCTCTGTGGGTGTTGGTGAAGGTAGTTTTAACACTGTATATCAATTGTGTGGGTTCTTGGACCAGTTCCATTGGTTGTCCTCTTATTGCTGCTGTAATAGAGATCCCCAATGTGTTATTCTTTAAAAACAACAATACTCCTGCTCTCTGATAAGGCTCTCAGTTTGGATTATTGATTAGAAACACAATAAACACAAGGTAATAAGACCAAATCTGAATATATAAATAGTGTTGTGATGTTTCAGTAACAGCGTTGTTACTATCTTCAGACAAAAGTACTGAATGATAAGACCAAATCCAAATAAATAAATAGTCATCATATCGCCACGCTGCAAGATTAAAAGAAAAACAGGGTAACGTGGTAAGACTCTTTAATAGAACACGACGAGCTTTCAGGCAGCAACTTGGATTTGGTCTTATCATTCAGTACTTTTGTCTGAAGATGGTAACAACGCTGTATACAGGGATATTGGAAACAAGTACCAACGCTTGGTTCTGGAAGCACTGGTGTCCAACTGTACTCCCAGTTTTAACAGGAAGATTGATCTCCCACCGCAATATACAATATTTTACGGCCTCACTCGCTGATATGTTTCTTTGGTTTTATTGTTATTTACGGTTCAATTTTTATCTCCGTGTTTTGCCTTCAGGTTTAATTTTTATCTCCGTTTTTTGCCTCTATTTCTCACACAGAGTTTGTTTTATTTTTATTTGTAAATATGCAAATTCCCCTTTCCAATCTTCAGTATGTAAAATTCCTTATTCCTTGCGCGTATATATGTAAATAGTTTCGCTTATAAATATGGCACTTCTTTGTCTACACTTGTATAAGACCTGAAGAAGGGCAGTTGCTGCCTGAAAGCTCGTCGTGTTCTATTAAAGAGTCTTACCACGTTACCCTGTTTTTCTTTGAATAAATAAATAGTGTTGTGATGTTTCAGTAACAGCGTTGTTACCATCTTCAGACAAAAGTACTGAATGATAAGACCAAATCCAAATAAATAAATAGTGTATGACATTTCGGTAACAGCGTTGTTACCATCTTCAGACAAAAGTACTGAATGATAAGACCAAATTCAAATCAAATAAATAGTGTTGTGATGTTTCGGTAACAGCTTTGTTACCATCTTCAGACAAAAGTACTGAATGATAAGACCAAATTCAAATCAAATAAATAGTGTTGTGATGTTTCGGTAACAGCGTTGTTACCATCTTCAGACAAAAGTACTGAATGATAAGACCAAATTCAAATCAAATAAATAGTGTTGTGATGTTTCGGTAACAGCGTTGTTACCATCTTCAGACAAAAGTACTGAATGATAAGACCAAATCCAAATAAATAAATAGTGTTGTGATGTTTCGGTAACAGCGTTGTTACCATCTTCAGACAAAAGTACTGAATGATAAGACCAAATCCAAATAAATAAATAGTGTTGTGATGTTTCAGTAACAGCTTTGTTACCATCTTCAGACAAAAGTACTGAATGATAAGACCAAATCCAAATAAATAAATAGTGTTGTGATGTTTCAGTAACAGCTTTGTTACCATCTTCAGACAAAAGTACTTAATGATAAGACCAAATCCAAATAAATAAATAGTGTTGTGATGTTTCGGTAACAGCGTTGTTACCATCTTCAGACAAAAGTACTGAATGATAAGACCAAATTCAAATCAAATAAATAGTGTTGTGATGTTTCGGTAACAGCGTTGTTACCATCTTCAGACAAAAGTACAGCGAATCTAGTATACTATATAATCAATATTACTGAAACTACTGAATCAGTACTTCTGTCTGAAGATGGTAACAATGCTGTTATTAAAATGTCGCACACAATTTATTTGGATTTGGTCTTGTTACCTTGTACTCCTGGTCTTTTAGTACTATGAAATCCACTAGTAGAAATAAAATGCAAAATGAACTGGTGGAATATCATGAAACATGGCATTTGAGCCAAATTCTGTGTTTTTTTTTTCTTCAATTACTTCTGGGTTCAACAGTTTCTATTTCCATTAGTAAATTTGTTGTCCCTCAAGAGCTCTTGATGGTCTCTCTAAAATTACTTTTACAATTTAGGCAATCCCAGCAGCAACAATGATAAGACCAATGTATAAACACTAGACTGACCATCTAGTAGAAACATAAGGTTAGAAATTGAGAAAGTGGGGTGGAGATTGTTCAATGGGAAATTGAAAATGAGTGTGATTTTGTGGAAAAGTGGAGTTTGAATTCATTATTTTTGAATCTTGGGTCACTCGCAATACTGTACAAGATGGTTGTCCAGCATTAATTAGATCTTTGCTGAAAATTCTCTTGTAGTGGCTTTCTTCTTTGGTTTCTCTACCTTGAGAAGGTCCTGGTTACCACTGGCCCCATGCTTCTCTTAACTTGAACTTTACATTTCTTTATAGCTTCTCCTTCTCATCCAGTCCTTCAGTCCAATTCTTCCATTGGAATTTATTCAAAGGAATTGGTGCTTTCCCCTGTGGCCTTTCTTGTCCAGCCATAACTTTCTAATGAGGATCTTTTTTGCTGGCCATATTTTTACCCCATTCTGCCTGCCACAATCGCATATGGTGTTGGCAGAGATAATCTTCCAAGAAGATATCTGGATGATGACATGCACTAGAAGTTAGCGACGTAGGTTTGGAGAGCTAAATTTGGAGTAGGTGTTCTCATATTACTTCCTTTATGTAAGGGAATTTGAGATTTTTCTCACAGGCCTTCAGCCAATTTTAAATACTAAGTCACTTCTAGACTTAGTTTGCCAAACTATTTTTAATATATTAGAACCTCCATCAAAGAACACTTTCTCTATAGCATATCTCTCAACAAAGGATAATCTTAATTGCCAAATTACCATTTTAACTAATTAGTAGATCTCTGGTAAGAAGACACCTCTCTCTAAAAAACACTTTGGTTCTGCAACTAGGTGTTGTCTTTTAGAGAGAGGTTCTACTGAATTTTGTCTGAAGACATCTTGTCTAAAAGCATTATTATTGGACCTGGGGGAATTTAGCATTGGTGCATTGAAGTCCCACTCTAGTAAAATGTTATTCAGAACCCATTTTGGCTTGCATTGAATGCACTAAACTGGACCTTTGGGAGAGGCCACTGCTTATCATCAAACAGCTTGAGGAGCATGGACTCATGGAATTTGTGTAATATTTACACAAGGGGATAAGAAACAGCAACCAAATGTAATTACAATAGAACCTCCCTTTAGCAGATACCTATCTACAAAGGACACTTTTCATTTGCAAAATTACCATTTTTACAATTTAGCAACTCACCAGTAAGAGGACACCTCTCCCTAAAGGACACTTTGGATCTGCAATTAGGTGTTGTCCTTTACAGGGAGGTTCTACTGTATAATATTCTGAGGTTCTGGCCAAAGGTGCACTATAAGCAGCAGGCTAGCATTAGTCAATTATGGAATTAAGATCAAATCATCGTATAGTGCCATCACAGATGCAAAGGATGACCATCCTAAAACATCATTTCACCCAATTCTGTGACTTTTTTTCACCTCCTCATAGCTTCTAATTCCAAACTGCTCTATTATATTATCAAATCAATCCTTTACTTTTTTTTTTTTAATTCAAATCTCTAGCTTTCAGTCATGATTGGAGAAGTCTGAATTTCTTCCTGGAGAAGTCTGATGTTTTCATCATATGTTATTGTATTAATTTGTCTATTCCAGGGTAGAATTCCAAACAGTTCAAATATTGTGGAAGCATAAGTAGAGCAAACATTTCCCCTCCACACACCACACAAACATTTATATTTATAGTTACCATTTATAAAAAGATAGATCACCTCTTCCATCATAATTCCTCCAAGCGCTGTCTCAGCAAACTAGCAGACCTTATTTGGTGCTAATTCCTTTCTATAGATTAATATCCTCCTGGTAAAATATCATCAACTCTTATTTTGGTTATAGCTACTCTTTGCCGGCTAAAAACCTTTTTAGAAAACTGATTTAACAAATGATAAGGTACAATTTGGATAATAAACACAAGGTAATAAGGTAAAGAAAACATTCAAAGACAAAGAACGCTTGTTCATAAAAAGATACTTATCCTCTTTGTCTTTGAATGTTTTCTTTACCAAGTTACTCCAGAGGATTTTACCTTGTTTAAACAAGGTAATAAGACCAAATCCAAATAAATAAATAGTGTGTGACGTTTCGGTAACATTATTACCATCTTCAGTACTTTTGTCTGAAGATGGTAACAACGTTGTTACTGAAATTGTCACGCACTATTTATTTATTTGGATTTGGTCTTATTACCTTGTGTTGATTTAACAGATCTCTTGTGGATCCCATGAAATAATAGCCTGCCTTGGATTGATGAGGATCATAGCTCAAAGCCATGTTCTCCAGGTGGGCATTCTGAAATCCCTAAAGCTGGTACATATACCACATGACTGTATTGACTCATCCATTGATGAGCTCTACTCTTCCCCGGCAGACACCATCAACAAGCTTTACAAGCTTGATACCTTAGTGTGATTGAGTGGAGATAAGAAGGAAGAAGAAGACTAAAGCTGGTGTCTTGTTATTTGTCACCAAACTAAGTCTACTAGTTTGTATAGGTGGTTAATAGATGGCTCAGAGTTTTTGCTTCTATCCTAACTGGAAAGGTGTGACCACATTCTCATATTCTTGTAATATGACAATTAGAATAATTTTATTGACATCTTATCAATACATACAGAAGTACACAGTCTGTACTATTTTAAAAAGATAATTCTATCCCCCGATTTACACTGTAGATACGTTCCTGAGAAAAACGTGTAAATCGGGGGATAGGTGTACACAGAAATAAAAATAAAATGCATTGACAGGTTAAAATATGTAGTCAGCACATAAGCTCGGGATTCCTCGTGAGATGTGTACACAATTAGAAACACAATAAATTCAAATCCAAATAAATAGTATATGACATTTCGGTAATAGCGTTGTTACTATCTTCATACAAAAGTACTGAATGATCTTATTAACTAGAAGAAATAGAAACTGTTGAACCCAGAAGTAATTGAAAAAAAAAAGGAATTTGGCTCAAATACCATATTTTATCCTATTCCACCAGCCACTATCACATACTTAGTGATGGCAGAGATAATCTTCCAAGAAGATATCTGGATGATGACATGCACTATAAGTTAGCGACGTAGGTTTGGAGAATATAGCATTTAGTATAGTGCGATAAAAACAAAAAAAAAAAAACTTATTTGAAAAACTGTGTAAAAGCGAAAACGTGTAAAACAAGTACCGTGTAAATCGGGGGATAGGTGTATATAAATAAAAATGATAAGATTTCTGTTGATTTTTGATCATCTTGATGATTATACTATGTTAATGCAGTCGTGGTTAAAATCTTGAAATTATAAAAATAGTTTTGATCAGTAATTGCTTTAATTGAGCTTATGGAATATAGAAAACATAATTTGAGAAAGGTATGCCTGACTTAAGGCGTAAGAATCTGAAAAATGAAAAACTTATTTACATAATGTACAAAAGATTTGAGCCGGCCATCGGGGAAACAACAACAACGAGTTTTTATAGAGGAAGCTGACCTCTGGTGGTCGATTTAACAGAGTATTTGAATCTATGAAATATAATTTTAAATAAAATAATATTTTAATATAACATATATGCATGATGCTATGTGTACAATGGATATGGAGCCTCTGTCAGCACTGCAGAGTTTAATAGACAATCTTGTTATAGATTTATATTTTTCCTTTATAAAATATCAACCTATAGATTGTCATGTCATGAGGTAGCTCCATGGGGAAGTTGAAAATTCCTATAAATTTTTGGAAGGCTGTATAGAGATCCAGTAGAAGTACTAGACAATGTTATCATGAGGTTTAGAACAGGATAAACAGGAAATATCATAGAAGGGGAGATAAACAAGGTTGGAGAGATGACTAAACAAGGGAGTATCCATTACATGCTTCTTGTACTAACTGTGTAAATCTTTACCCTAGTCACACAGTCTCTACCTTTCTACAAGGTTGCAACCTATAGGGTGTTTACATATAGTGTCTGTCTGATATAGTTATTAAAATTCGAAACTATTATAGACACGTAAGATTCTTTTTGAAATTAAACAATTTCTACTGCCCTTACTGCAATAGAAAAATTAATAGGAGGGCCTGGCTCATCAGTGGTGAAACCCTCCCATTAATTTTTCCATTGCAGTAAGAGCAGTAGAAATTGTTTAATTTCAAAAAGAATCTTACGCGTCTATAATAGTTTCGAATTATCATAACAGATGGTGCGCTAGTGTATCATGATATAGTTATTATTGTTTTCATTCTATAGTTATACTAGGTCCTGGAGACTGAATTCAGGGAATCTAATTTACAATGGAATATAGGAATAGTGTCTTGAGGCTCCCATACATTCCAAGAGGTGGGCTGGTGAGGTCTCCAAGTCTCCACAATGTGAAAAAAAACCCTTGGCATAGCTGACTGCTATAGGGTGCGTCCCCAGGTGGCGGATAGGGGAACGACCTTCAGATATGAAGGCCAGCTGTGAAACAAGCAGAATAACTCTGACGAATAAGCAGTCGCGGACCAACAGCAGCATTGTTAGAAGAGGAGTAGACCTCTTTAAAAATCCTGAGTTCAACTGACCCGGTTGATAGACCTCAGCAAGGGTCCCCTCTCCAGGGATACGGAGGAGCTGTGTCTGTACTCATGTTAGAGTCGACAGCAAAGGCGTCTGCTTCCATGTTAGGAACGGCCTCAAACTACAGGCAAAGTCAGACTTTCACCAAAGTGTGCCTGGATCATGGTGCCATGATCAACGAAAGCTGCAACCCTACCCCCCATTCCATGAGATCATGGAATTTGTGTAATCTTTACACAAGGGGATAAGAAACAACAACAACAATGTGTAAAAAGAGCTGCTGTCATTGGTTGGTTATCCAGGGGGCATCACATGACAGTTAGAATTTGTCCCCTCCCCTCTACTATAATAAATTTACTCATTCTCTTATGTTTGTGTGTTGTAGATATATTTATATAAATCAAATATAGAAAAGTTGTATGTTTGAGTGTTCCATACATATGTTCCTATACATATACAATAAGAAATTGAGGGGATTAATACATATCAATAGTTACAACACATCAATAAATATCAACCAAGTCAGATCCTTTATTGAATATAGGTTTGGCAGCTCACTGGTGGAATTGGTAAAGTGGGCAGTCCTCACAGATTTGGGAATAGTGTTTGCTGTTGTCCCAGTTGGGACTGAATGTTGCTGAATCCCCATTCGTATAATAGTGGACATTGTATAGTACCCTCTCTGATATAGAGCTAGGCTCATGGAATATCACTTCACCCTCAAATAAGACAACTCTCTTTCTTTATTAATTAAACGATAAGGAACTCTTAAAAAAATTGGTTAAACGAATAAGCATAAAAAAGATAAGAGGAGCTTCTTTTATAAATTTATTGTGCAAGCTTTCGGACTATACGTCCTTCTACAGGCATGGATAGTTGTAAAACTAACGTATATAACCGATCATTGAGCCATTGCTCTTATCTTTTTTATGCTTATTCGTCTCTTTCTTTATGTGATATTGTCTTAGAGGCTGATATAGGGTGGCATCTAGACAATAGTTATTGAACTACCATATAGAATTATAGGAAGAATTGGTTCAATGATTTAATAGAATGATATGGAATTGGAAGATTGAAGAGAATATAGAATAAGGTGAAGTGACATGCCATCATGGTTGTTCTACATGGCTCTATATGATAATATTTGGTACCAGGCAATAATGTAGAGAGAAACTATGTACGATATTGTCACCAAGGTAACAAGTCGTTTGGGTAGAATAGAATAGATGAGCTTAAATAGCTTGGGAGATAAAATGGAGAATAGATAAGTTATAAATGGATAAAAATAATTATCAATTAAGTAAGTAATACGAAAATTGCAAGTATACCGCGAATGTTTCTTTTAAACGAAAAATCAAAATTTATTTTAAAGAGAAATAGCGATTATTTCTAACTTTAAGGATGAAGTATGATAGGATGAATTGTGAAGAGTTTTCCGTTTATCATTATTACTCTTCACAATTCATCCTATCATACTTCATCCTTAAAGTTAGAAATAATCGCTATTTCTCTTTAAAATAAATTTCGATTTTTCGTTTAAAAGAAACATTCGCGGTATAATTGCAATTTTCGTTTTACAATCATCAGCCGCGTTATATTGTATTTTAAGGAAGTAATGTCAAAGATCCAAACGGCTAGAGATCGGCTACCCCCAAAGATGGCGGCAAATGTTTACAAACCTCCCTCCTAGAGTGTGTGCCATCTATCAGGTCTTAGGTACACAGCATTCCCCAAGCTGCTGATGTATTATTTACAGTTACAAGCTATGTACATTTTTGGTTATGACAATATTAAAAGAAAGGTGTTAAATATTCTCTACATATGTAAATTAATCTGTCTAGGTGGCTACCCTTTTCTTCTTCTTTCTTATCTACAATCATTAAGTCTGTAGATCTTGAGCTGAGAGAGTCCTACTTCTCCAGGGCCTCCTAGGGCCTCTAGAACCAAATACAGATTTGTGAGTAAGGTTGTCCCATTCTGATGAGTTTGCCATAGTATTGATAGTTTTTTTTTTCTATATTAATCTACAAAAACAAGACCTAATCCAAATAAATGAATAGTGTGTGACATTTCAGTAACAGTGTTGTAACCATCACGCTGTTACCGAAACTTCACACTATTTATTTATTTGGATTAGGTCTTATTTTCTTGTAGTTCTAACCTATAATCCAAATTGTCCTTTATCACTATATTAATTTCTTTTACACATTGGGGGTAATTATGTTTAATGCCAACTTCAGAATAAAATAAAATAAGACCTAATCCAAATAATTTATTAGTGTGTGACGTTTCGGCAACAACATTGTCACCATCATCAGACAAAAGAATAAAATATTATATAATTAAATTAAATATAAACATTTTTATTCTTTTGTCTGATGATGGTGACAATGTTGTTGCCGAAACGTCACACACTAATAAATTATTTGGATTAGGTCTTATTTTCTTTTATTATAATCTATTATCCAAATTGTGCTTTATCAGCCAACTTCAGAAGTCAGCCATCCACCATTTCACCTGTTTTTTTTTTTTTTTTTGCTTATCCCTAGTACACGTGGTACACGCCATGATAATCATGGTGGGTAGAAGAAGGCGACTTCTTTTTACTGCAAGTGCACCACATGTCTACACATGTGAAAAGCAGTTCAACTTTGCACTTTCAAATTTGCCAGAACCCCATTTGGTTACTTGCACTCGCTGGTGGGGTTGGACTTTTGCAAGAATCGGGGGCCATTGGAGCATTTTTTTAATCAGAAAAAAAGTGCCCAATGCGGGAATCGAACCCCGGTCGTAGCAGTTGAAAACCAACGGTTTAGACCATCCTTCTCTTCCACCCCCATTTCACCTGTAGCTGAGCAAGACAAACTCTACAGTATATGATGATGACTTGGCGGCTGTAACTTGTAACAATGTAACTTGGGGGGTGGATTATCATATTGTTTGTGATTGCTTGCTTTGAAGGACATCACTAATTAGCACAACAAACTTATCAATATCTAGTTTTGCTAATCATTTTGGTTATGAACAATTCTTTTTGTTTCTACCCTATGGTGATGGCTTTACATCCTGATGACTGGCTGGCCTGCTGAATTATTCAGTTTCAAGACAGCAGGATTCTTGAGAACTCTGGCACACCTGTTGTTCTTCACAACACTCTAGCCCATGGGAACCTTGCTCTTCATTCTCTTCTGTAACCATTCTTGCAGGGTACACATTCTTGCAATATCTAATCAGCAAAAATGCTATCATGAAAAGTGGGTCACAAACATTTTTTTGAAAAAAAATCATATCATGAAAACTGCATTACAAAGAGATACCCAGGGAAAAATGCTTGAATTTGAACCTGCTATCTTCTGACCTGTATAATCAGATGCATTGCACCATTCAAGATACAGATGAACCTCTGTGATAGGACACTCTTGCTAAAGGACCTCTCTCTATACTAGACAAGGTTTCATTGTCAAAATTACCATTTTTACTATTTAGCAATGATAAGGCACAATTTGGTACTTGGCACAATTAATGCACATTCAGTACTTTTGTCTGAAGATGGTAACAATGCTGTTACCGAAACGTCACACACTATTTATTTATTTGGATTTGGTCTTATTATCTTGTGTTTACTATTTAGCAACTTTCTGACAAGAGGACACTTCTCCTTAAAGACTTTTGGCTTTGCAACTAGGTGTTGTTCTTTACTGAGAGATACTACTGTATGTTTAAAATAAAATTGCGCAAATAAATCGTATATTTATTTATATGTATATATCAGTTAGAAAAATATAGATAGAATAATATGCGCTAATTAGACAAATATATGAAAGAGCATTTTCCATGTTGTTTGCTTTTAAATATGGCAGAGGATCCTCTCCTGTCATGAGATAGTGTCTCTTTGTGAAGCATCAAGCACCATTTTTCCAGCATCCCAACTCTATGTGGTAAAGTCCATGATACGAATGGAAGGAATAAGATGTTGCAACTGTACTATTTACATTGCCCCCCATGTCTGTACATAAAGAAAGCTGTTTGGTTTTGCATTTATGGGCTGTGGTAAAGCTCCATTTGGTTTCTCAAACTTACTGGTAGAGTTACACTCATGGACAAGACTTAAGGAAGTTGTACCTTTTAACATGTATACCGGTATTCAGACAATAACTCTGAAAGATACACTCATGGACAAAATTTAAGGAAGTTGTACCTTTAAGCCTGTATACCGGGATTCAGACAATAACTCTGAAAGTACACTCATGGACAAGACTTAAGGACGTACCTTTTAGCATGTACATCTGGATTCAGACAAAAACTCTGAAAGATACACTCATGGACAAAACTTAAGGAAGTTGTACCTTTTAGCATGTATTTTGGGATTCAGACAATAACTCTGAAAGATACACTCATGGACAAAACTTAAGGAAATTGTACCTTTCAGCATGTATATCAGGATTCAGACAATAACTCTGAAAGATACACTCATGGACAAAACTTAAAGAAGTTGTACCTTTTAGCATGTATATCGGGATTCAGACAATAACTCTGAAAGATATTACAGTAACCTTTATTGAAGACACACTAGATAACCAAGTGGGAACAAAATAGCCTCTGTCACCTTAAAAAAAAAAAAGGATGGCTGATGACATCAAAATGCAAAACTTTGGTCCATGAGTGTAGACTTGTGTAAGAGTTAAGGAAGAGGCCTAGAGCATTGAAACAATTTAGCATTTATAAATTTCTAAGAAGAAATTCTTTATTAAAGAATCTTATTGCTGTTAGCTTTTATCCCTTCCTAGAAATGACATCTTTCAATAGGGTGTAGGGGTGCAGCTTTTGTTGATCATGGCACCATGATCCAGGCACACTTTGGTGAAAGTCTGACTTTGCCTGTAGTTTGAGGCCGTTCCTAACATGGAAGCAGACGCCTTTGCTCGTGTAATCTTTACACAAAGGGATAAGAAACAACAACAACATCTTTCAATTCCTCCTATCGTAATTTATCATTTATTTTTCATAACTGGCCCATGCAGGTCTTGAACCTGGGTAGAGACAACTACCCAGATAGCTTGCTATCACCCCCTATTTCATTATAAATAATAATTATAAAACTTTACAACTATCATCACACTTAGTTTTGAGGCTAATTAAACAACAACAAAAGGATATGAGGTACCTCGCCGTAGCAATCCTACCTTGAAATCTCTTTAAAGTTAAAACAAATGTGAGCTGCCACAGGAATGCGTGGGATCAAGTTAAGAAATGGGTAGAATGACTGTTCCTGTAATTAAGGGCTTAAAATATGTAGTGTAGGCTTCAATACCACCATTTCTTGGTAGAGTTTGGGTGGGAGGATCTTGTTTTGTTACAGGAGTTAATAGGTTGGCAATCACCCAGATCACACCACATCTCACACCACTGTAGAGTCTTCAGTAATCCTTGTCTCTGTTCTTTGATGGTTTGTAACTAACTGGTTCTTCCTTCTCCCTTCCAATCTGTTATGTAAGGTAGTTCTCTGTCTGGTTCCAAAAATCACTTTATTAGGTACCGCTCAACAAGAGCAACCTAGTTTATGATAATTGAAACAATTAATAATATGTGAACACAAGGTAATAAGACCAAATCCAAATCAATAAATAGTGTGTGACGTTTCGGTAACAGTGTTGTTACCATCTTCAGACAAAAGTACTGAATGAGAAATTTTACCACCAAATTTCTCATTCAGTACTTTTGTCTGAAGATGGTAACAACGCTGTTACCAAAACGTCACACACTATTTATTGATTTGAATTTGGTCTTATTACCTTGTGTTTATAATCTATAATCCAAATTGTGCCTTATCAATAATATGTAAAGGTTATTCACATATTAAACAAAAGGTTAATGCGGGATTCAATCCTGGTTCATGACTGTCGGGAATCGAGGGTGTTACCCACTCATCCACCGACGTTTATTATAAGGCAGTTCTCTGCCATTTATTCCTGCTATTTTGTTCTTTTCAATTTGTGTAATTGGTCTTTTAGCATTTGTTCCACTAGATGACACTGCCATCAAAAATACTCATGTAAGTGGTCAGGATATGCTTTTTTTATTTATATACAGTTAAACCTGTCTATAGCGCCCCCTTTAAATAGTGCCTTCCTCTCCATAGCGCCCGATTTTAAACATTAAAATGTAAACATTTTACATTAAAAGTGACCTGTCTATAGCACCCCCTCTCTTTAGCACCCTATTTTGGTGAGTCCCAAGAGGGGATGCTATAGACAGGTTTAACTGTATACTGATTTTAAACAGATTTTTAAGCTTGCTTACATTTGGCCTTAAATTCTTTTTTTTTTTTCTTCTCTTTTTTAAAGATACAGCATGAACTAGGTGGATGAGAACCAAAATCCCAAACACACAAATACACCAATACCTCGCTTTGCGTCGTTTCATTTTGCTTTTTTTTCGAAGTTGCGTCGCTGCTTAATTTTTACTGATTTTCACTGTGCGTCGTTAGATTTTCGAAGTTGCGTTGTTTTGGATTCGAGTCTTTAATTTTTTTTATATTTTTTTTTTCCTAAAATATGGCAACACCTTTGTTTTTGATTGCGCCTTCACATATTTTCACTTTGCGTCGTGTTTTTTTGGAACGTAACCCCGACGCAAAGCGAGGTATGGGTGTACATGGTTAGCAAAGGTATACATGAAGAGAATGTATTTAACCAATTTTTGAATTTAAAAAAATCAAACTTTGATAAATATACTCACAGTTATCATCAATGTTCAATGACAGAAAGAGAAAATAGAGGTAACCCGGGATCCTGGAGCACAATGTTCAATGACATGATTGGGAGACTTATTAAAAATAGCAAAGTATTTTTTTTAATCAACAGATTAAAAAAATGAAATTGAAAATTTCTAAATGCAAAAACATGGATATCACATATTCTCTGTATAGGCCATCTTTCCTAAGAAATACTAAAAAAACGATTTTCAGAATCTTGAAAGAAAGGGGTAAATTCCTCTTTAAATATAAGGTGATAACATGCCATCTATACATTAGAAATGGAAGCATTATAAAACATGAATGTATATTTTTTCAAACACAAAACAAACTTCTACTGTCCTTACTGTGGTGAGAAAATATATTGGGAGGGCTTGGCTCTTCAGTGGTTCACCCTCCCAGCGGTTTCGCCAATTTAATCCTCTTTATTATCTTTCACATTTGTAGAACTCCAGAAAAGTTGATTTGACAGTTGCAATCTTTGTGTGATAGAGATCTATCAAAATTAAGGTTGATACATTAGTAGACATAGAAAGTGTTACACCCAAAATTTGATAGAAAAAACGAATTGGTGTAAATTAACTTCCTGTAGCATGTAATGAATGATTACATTTTGAATGTAAAACGCCTTTAAAATGTTTTTTTTTTTTTTCGTTTTAGAAATAATTTGATCTATGTCTTCTTCTTCTTTTTTCTTATCTCCACTCAATAATATTAAGGTATCAAGCTTTTAAAGCTTGAAACTTTTGATGGTGTCTGCCAGGGAGGAGTAGAGCTCATCAATGGATGAGTCAATACAATCAATAATGTGTTTTGGGGTTGTAGGTTGAGAATTTGATCTATGTAATAGCCTGTACATTTATGTCAAGAGAAAAGAGAATTTTCATGATATTCAACCAGTTCCTTCTAGTGTAGTAATCATAACAATTGAAAAGATTTTGTTTGGTTATTTCTCACTAGACGAATGGCCCGGGCAACGCTCGGGTTTTACCCGAGTGCGTATATATTTTAAAAACGTTTTAATTCAAATACTATTCGTTACAATTATAAATTGGCGCCATGGATGTCACTCTTGTGAAACGTCCCGTTCCAAACTGTGTGTTTTTAAAATGTTTTAATTAAAATACTATTCGTTACAATTATAAATTGGCGCCGTGGATGTCTCTCTTGTGAAACGTCCCGCCCCAAACTGTGTGTGTCTTGAAAATATAAAAATGAAAATGTGAACGGAAAAATATGTCCAGGGTAGCCTAGTGGTCATGGCATCTGCCCGGTAAGCGGAAGGTCGTGGGTTCGATTCCCATCCCATCCCTTTTTTTATTTTATCCATTCTGACCAAAATCTATCCGTGAACTTCACACAGACAGAATAAGGCAATTATATAAATAGATAAGTATAATAATAATAATAATAATTATTATTATTATCATTAGATAATGATAATGATCATAATGATGATGCGCGCGTTGATGACCAAAATCTATCCGTGAACTTCAGACAGTGAACTTCACACAGACAGAATAAGGCAATTATATAAGTAGATTGACTTAACTTCATCATTACAGATCGTTCTTCTAACATCAGTGTGCAATCCAAACTTTTACTATATGGAAACCATTTATTAAATGTATTACCTTACAAAATGCAGAGTCATCTGAGAGAGAAGTCCTGCCATTTTTTGGAAGATATTTACTGCGTTTATTTTAGCCCGGTACTTAGGCTGATATATTTTAGACTGCTACTTTCATAGACAAAACTTAAGGAACTGGAATGTCTTTGATGTCGCTAGTTGTATTTTTTTTTTTTTTTGGAGAGACAGAGGAAATTTTGTTCACACTTGGTTATCTCGTGTATCTTCAATAAAGGTTACTATGTATCAAATATCTTTCAGAGTTATTGTCTGAATCCAGATATACATGCTGAAAGGTACAACTTCCTTAAGTTTTGTCCATGAATGTATCTTTCAGAGTTATTGTCTGAATCCCGATATACATGTTAAAAGGTACAACTTCCTTAAGTTTTGTCCATGGGTGTATCTTTCAGAGTTTTGTCTGAATCTCGATATACATGTTAAAAGGTACAACTTCCTTAAGTTTTGTCCATGAATGTATCTTTCAGAGTTATTGTCTGAATCCTGAAATACATGTTAAAAGGTACAACTTCCTTAAGTTTTGTCCATGAATGTAACTAAATTTAAAATATATCGTTAATACACAACATACACAATCATAATAATAATCATAGTGGGTAGTTAGCAACAGCGGTATAAGTGCACACTCACCACATGTAGAAAGCAATCCATTATTGAATCTACAAGTTGGCAGAACATCGTTTTGGTAGGTTTGGACTGGGGCAAGTTGGAGGTCGTACCTAGTAGAGAAAGAGAGTGTTATACATCCAGATGGAACAAGTTGAATATCATAAAACTTAGCATGAATGTATAGGCTATTATGGTTTTTTAAAATGTGGGTAAATAGTTCAAACGTAAATATTTGTGTTTTAAATCCAAAATTTAATCGTTCATTACACACCACAAAAGTTAATTTAAGCCAAATTTCATGGTTTTCTTTTTTTTTTTTTCCCGCCTTTGCCGGTCCTAAGCCCGGATGAAAAAGGAGGAAGGGGAGCAGTAACAAGCTCGCTAAAAAACCTGAGTTCAGCTGGCCCGGCTGATAGTACCCTGTAAGGACTCCTAATACAGGGATACAGGATGAGGAGCGTTTGTACTCCATGTTAGGAGCGGCTGCACATGGCGTCAGAGACGGCCATTTCTTTTGAAGCTAAGTCGGCCTGCCACTGAGTAGTGCTCCCAATCTTAATGACAAAGGCAGACGCATTCTACTTCATCCAGTCCTGATGGTTGTCAAACAGACATCCTCAAGGGTCACAACTTGATACCCTAATATGATTGAGTGGAGATAAGAAAGAAGAAGCTGGAATTCGATCAGGGATCCATCTGGAAAATCGTCACAGCATATACTACTCCCTTTCATACTATTTTTTATTATTTATTATTTAGTTAATCCAGATTCCTGGAGCATACAGAGAAGTCGATAACTCTCACAGGTAAATAGGCGCTAACCGAAAAGAAAAAAAAGTTCCTTTGTTTAATATTAGTTTCCCTTTTATATTTTGTTCTCTCTTGTAAATCAATAAATATAATGTTTAATTAATAATTTTCGGAATCAGTTTCATTAAAAATTCTAAGCAAAGTCAACAAACTTGTAGCAGAATTTGTGTTTCAAGTATTTAATGTATTAGTATGAGGGTGGTATACGGTAATTGTGGGGCCCTTTTTTTTTAGTTTACTAACTAAATTTTGGAAGGACAACTATCTTAGCTCGTAGTATATTCTCATACAATTGGGATGCCTCAAATTGGTCTACAGGGATTCAATAGAGCCGCTGCCATCACGTCGCGCCACCTTATCGATTTTGACATTCCTATGGTACATGTTGGGAAATACTAAATAGAGGAATTAAATATTTCCCTCACAGAATAATAATCAATCCTGTAAGCTCTCTCTCTCTCTCTCTCTCTATTCTAATGGAGATATGGTATGACTATCCATAGTTATCGGTGTAGGAACCTGTGGCAGAATTTGTGTTTCAAGTATTTAATGTATTTTAGGAAGTTAAAAAACGGGTTTATATACCAGAATAACCGTTTGAGTGGTATCTGATGTTATAAATACTCTCGACCGTACCTCTTATATAAACATAGAGTCGATAGGTTTAGATAAAACTTACAATTTTATTTCAAAATCACTTTATTAGGTACCGCTCAAAAAGAGCAACCTAGTTTATGATATTTGCAACAATGACTAATGTGTGAAAATAGTACAAATGTGATATTGTACTGGGATAAGGTGCATAATTATGAAAAAAGGCATCTCCTTGAGGGCTTTTCTTGATTAATTAAGAATGGGTATTTGGCCAATTCTGGAATAATTAAAAATCAACGAGAATAGTTGATATTTATTCCGATAGATGGCGCAAGCCATCAGTAATTTTCAGTTGCACGATAAGGAGATGCCTTTTTTCATAATATGTGAAAGTTATTCACACATTAAACAAAATGTTAACGCGGGATACGATCCCGGTTAATAACTGTCGGGAATCGAGGGTGTTACCTACTCGTCCACCGGCTATCTTTTTATACTTACAATTTTGCATTTGTGTTTTATATGATATCAAAATTTAGATCGATATAGATGGTATTCACATATTAAACAAAATTTAAACGCGGGATTCAATCCCGGTTCATGACTGTCGGGAATCGAGGGTGTTATCCACTCGTCCACCGACTTTTTTTTGTTTATAGATGTCATTTAGAACTGTGTAGGTTGCTAATTTGTTGATTGTATTTCTATGAATTTGAATACATAGCTATTTGAATCTGTAACAAACCTAGTAACAATTAAATAATCCCTTGTATTAATATTGAATAAACTATATCAGGCTTCCAGGGGAAAAGTATCTTTTCAAAACATTTTTATTCTCTAGCTTTCTGGCACGAACGCCCTTCTTACTGGAGAATTACCATGAGGAGAATACCACGTTTTCTCCTGTAGAAAGGCGTTCGTGACCGAAATATAGAGAATACAAATGTTTTGAAAATATACTTTTTCCCTGGAAGCCTGATATATTTTACTCAAACCTACTAACAACTATTATATGCCTTGTAACACAATGGTTCTTCCAAAAGAAGTTGTGTATGCCGATTTTCTCAGGTATGTTTGTTTGTATCTCAACAACAAAGCAATGTTTTCAAAAATGTAACCATCAAAATCACACGAAACGAAATCTATAAGAATACTGGAAAGTTACAGCCATTTTGAAAAAAAAAAAAAGTTTTCAACTCTGCTCGCTTAGTACGAATTAGAGTAGTGCCTAATTTCTATTAATTTGTAGGTTATGGAATGCTAAATGTGTATAGGTAGAGGTGTTTTGCTGATGAAGGCTGCCATATAGGCTGCTATTATATGCTTATTTTAGCGCGTTGTAAATATTCGTAGTTTGCGAATGTGTGTTTGGGGAGTTTTTCATTTTTCCTATCTCGCTCCATGCTGACAGCTCCGCCATATTCTAGACCTAGGCAACAGCGGCTGGCTGGCTGGCTGGCTGGGGCTCTGACCTCAACGTCTTTCTGATCGATCTACGATCAATGGCCCGGCCCTGGTTAGAAGCCCGTCGGGTCGTTACAAGCGATTCAGTGACCCCTTCGACGTGATCCCTCCAGTCTAGGCAGTTTTCTCCATAATCCTTGGAGTTCCATTCCTCCTGCAAACTTGCATTTCCTTCCGATATCTAAATTTAGAAGATATTGTATAAATATATATGGCTGCTATATTATGATGCATCAGCACGCCATCTGTTATGAATATTTGAAACTAGTATAGACGCGTATGATTCTTTTGAAAATTAAACAATTTCTACTGCCCTTACTGCAATGGAAAGATTAAAGGGAAGGCCTGGCTTTAATTTTTCTATTGCAGTAAGGGCAGTAGAAATTGTTTAATTTTCAAAAGAATCATATAATAGTTTCAAATATTCATATATGGCTGCATCAACCCAATTTTTTTTATTTAGTTCGATGTTTCAGTGATTCGCTGTCACTCTTCTCGGGTGAATCACTCTCAGCGAGTCACTGGAACTAAATTTAAAAAAATGTTTGATTTTTTTTTTCCAAACCAACTTCCAACCAATAAATGATTTTTAGAAGTTATTGTATGCTCACTTACATTCTAATATAATTTTTACGGTGCATACCAAGTGATAAATAAAGGATATGTAAAACGACCCTTGCAAGTTTAACCGCATGAGTTTCTTTTCAACGACGAATTAAAATTTTATTTTAAGGTGAAATATCGACAATTTCTAACCTTTTGGATGAGGTATGAAAGGATGAATTATGAAGAGTAATGACGAGTAAAAACGAAGTGGGTTCGAATCCCATCCCTGGACACTTTTATTTTTCCGTTCGTCATTACTCTTCATAATTCATCCTTTCATACCTCATCCAAAAGGTTAGAAATTGTCGATATTTCACCTTAAAATAAAATTTTAATTCGTCGTTGAAAAGAAACTCATGCGGTTAAACTTGCAAGGGTCGTTTTACAATTACATGCCGCAGTGTATTATAAAGGATATGTAAGGGTGACAGAAGAATCACATTCCAGGTTTTGATAAACAAACAAAGACGCCGGTTGGGACGTCATCTCTACGACTAGAGATAACCCACCGGTCTCTCTAAGTAAACAACTTTGGGCCGCGGGCACTTTTTTGAAATATATCATCCGGTGTCGCGCTCTGGTGGAAAACATCACGATCTTTTCTTGGGAACCTCCAATTATGCTAGTTCACTGTTGGTTTCTGCGGTTAAAGATATCGCCAAATCATAGCGCCATGTCGTGCTTTGCTGGAAACCGGTTAAAGGACACCATGACCTCTTTTAGATACCTACGTTCCTATGGTTCACTTAGTGTTGGTCTTTACACGCTTTTAGAGAGGTATCGACAAACCGTAGTTATCATCGAATCATAATGTTTTTATATATTGCGCATATTACAGAGGAGAAACAATCAAAACAACAAATTAGAACTTAGAATTAAATATTTACAAATTTACATGTATTTATTCGACAGAGTTTATAAAGTTAGATCAGGGAACAAACGATGTCTCACTTCTGCCAAGTTCGGACAGTCATAGATAAGGTGAAGAGCAGTTTGTTCAGTTTCTCCGCAGGAACAATTTGCTGTTTCTGAGATAAACCTCTTTTATGTAAGTATTTCTGGAATTTTCCGTGTGATGTGATAAATTGAGTGACTATAAAATTTGGCTGGAACTGTGTAGGAATTCCGTTTGAAAAAATAGCGCGAATTGTATAATTAACATTATAAATGTTATGTTGGAGGAATTCAGCATGACATTTTTTTTATATCTACATTGCTATAGTTTACTTGGTGTCGATACCTGTACCCTTTTAAAGGTAATGATAAATCGTATGACATTCTTTGGAGGAAAAACGGCTAAAGGAACATCCCGACCGCTTTTTGGAAACCTCCAATTTACGTTAGTCCAATGGTTGAGAGCATTGATTCCTAATCTGTTAGTCACTAGCGATATATTTCTAATAGATTTCTATCGATACACGAACGCTCTTTGTACAAAAACTTCGTACCAGAAGTGTATATACTAGAGAATTGAGAGTGTTGCACCCTGAAAGGAACTAGTGGAATACCATGAAACTTGGCATATATCTTTTTCATTTACCAAGTGACTAAATATAATCATTAACCAAACGGGGCTCTGGCATATTTGTAAGTGCAAAGTCGAACTGCTTCTCACATGTGTAGACATGTGGTGCGCTTACAGTAAAAGCAGTCGCTAACTACCCACCATGATTATCATGGCTTTGAGATAAGAAAGAAGAAGAGATTAACACGCTACAAGAAGTGGAGCCAAATTTCCATGTTTCATCTTCAATTCCTTCTGTGTGTAACCCACACTGGGGCTATGGAATTCCTGGCGTGGAGACTAAAACCTCCGTTGTAAAGGCTGGCAGACCCTACAGGAGGTATTTAGTTAACGTGGGCGCTCGGACGTGATGCCAATGTCAATACGGCGTTGTAATCTGTCGCATCATCATCTTGCGGATGACATCCCCATTTCTGGTCTTTGCTTTTCTTACATCCGCCATCTTCTTATTTAGTTCGTCGTTTCTAGATTCAAGACATGCCCAATGGAACCGAAAATATCCGGTTTTTTTAAACTCTTTCCGTCTCAAATTCCGTATTTTAATCGGTGAGGTTGGTTACCAGTCGTTGTCCAATTTTTTTTTCACGGGACCACAAAAATCCTCCTGTTCTAATTCCCTCTCAAATCCTGGTATATTAAAAAAATTAATAATGATCAGGTGTCATTGGCGATTTGAAGTTTGGCCATCAGTTGTTGTTACGGGACCAACAATTCTTAGCCGAGCTTAGGACTTGTGTATACATACTATCAGGTGTGACATGAAGGTAGGTGAAGGTCTCTTGTTAGGCGCTGAAATGGCGAAACCTTGAGGTATATACAGTTAAACCTGTCTATAGTGCCCCCTCTAAATAGCTCCCGATTTTAAACATCAAAATGCAAACATTTTACATTAAAAATGACCTGTCTATAGCACCCCCTCTCTATAGCACCCTATTTTGGTAAGTTCCAAGAGGGGGCGCTATAGACAGGTTTAACTGTATATATATCGGGCCACAGATCTAACGTTGAATAAATAGAATGCATTTATGTTGAAATACAAGAATAGACGCACCATCTAAAAACAAACATTTTAATAAAAAATGACTTTTTATTATCGTTAAATACTGTCAAATAACCAGCACCAACAGCCTGAAACGCGAATTTATGGCGTAATAGCTCTGCTGCGAAAGCTTTAGACTGAGAATCTGGTGCCCCTAGTTCGAACCCGCTTTTCGCTATCTTTTTTATTTTTGCTATAGTGTATTGCAGCTTGTCTGCTTGCTACATTCAATTTTGGGCTCGAAAACCATAGGCTTTGGTTAGTAGCCCGTAAAACCATATTTTCTCTGAAACGCGAACGTAGTTGGGTGTTCTTGATTTAGCAAGAAAATGAAACTTTTTTTTTAACGCGTATGATTCTTTTAAAAATAAAATAATTTTCTACTGCCCTTACTGCAATGATAAAATAATGGAAGGGGGCCTTCCCAGCGCTTTCGCCAGTTTAATCTACCATACCGCTGTAATATTGCATTGAGCTGTGTGTGTGGTTTTCCTTATATACCTACTAGCCGAATGACCCGGGCAACGCCCGTGTTTTACCCGACTGTAGATGTTACAACGGTGATCCTTAGGTCGCTGGTTCAAATCCGGCTCGAGGGAGTTTTTTTTTTTTTAATTTTTATTGGCTGCCGGCGATCACGTGACCTCCCTGCGCGCGCGCATCCGTGACAGAGGCCGATGAGGAAAGACGGTCGTGACTATATATGGGATATTGAATCTGAACTCTTGTAAAAGGTATTTTGAATGAATTATAGACATAAGCTTTGAGGACAGTAGATATAGATAGAATTATATAATTTGCTTCAAGCATTGTACTCTTCCACAAACAGCAAATAAGTCTTTTTTTCCCTCAACATAATATTAATATGAAGTTTTAGTTTCAAACAGATGGCGCTCTCTCTCTCTCTCTAATGCGTCATATTAATACTTATCAAGAAAAGGTATTCGGCAAATTTTCAGGAATCATTAAAAATCAACGATTAGATGATATTTATTCTGGCAGATGGCGCAACTTTCAGTTTCCCGATGTCTTTTTCTTTATCTAAACCACGTGACCTCACAATTTTGACTATTGTGCTAGTTTCTTTTTGTTCAATATAAGGTTGTCCCAAAAGTTCTCGTTTTTCTTATTACTTGGCGAATAATATTATTACGGCGAATACATAATAATACAATTACTTTATACATAATACAAATACATTATACATAACGGCGAATAATATTGGTATATCCAATTTTTTTTGCAAGTGTTTACGAACTTTTGAGACAACCTTGTATTTTTGGTCTTTTTTTTTTTTTTTGTGGCTTTAATAGGTTTTGTTTCCGATTAGTTTTCACGCTAGCATTCTTTTTTTGGAACTTGGGACATGAATGGTCTTGAAAGGCGTTTGGGTCTCAAATTAGGTGGTTGTCAGTTCGAGGATCAGCTATATATATTGAGCAACAAGATGACGTAACGCCGCTCTTATGTTGCTCTTCTTCATCTTTTATTGCACTAAACAAAAACGGTTATGTTGGAAGATCAGCTTTCCATTTCTATCCACACCAAACCGATTCTTCTTCATTTTCCCTAAAAGGATCGACCTTTTAGTCGAACTCGACCGTCGACAAACAGAATGCAAAAAATATATCAGCTGTTAGGATGGTGACGAGGGATTTTTTTAAATAGCTATTGCATAAAAAAACTTCTCTCCCAATTCTTCTCCAGCACAATATATTTTTTGTACGCCGCAGCATCGTTTATAAAGAGCGAGCTAGGCGAGATAATAAATTGGAAAAGAGGTGGCGCTTCCCCCCCCAGGATGTTTGGTGGCCATTAGTCATCGTCGGGTTGATGGGAAGGAATGCTGCCGCCTTCCTGAGCAGATCGTCGTCGTTTTTGTTGTTTCAGCACGCTTGTTTGTAACGATACTTGTACGCCACCCATAATGGCAGTGATACAGTCCTTGTTGTTGTTTGAGCACGCTTGTTTGTAACGATACTTGTACGCCACCCATAATGGCAGTGATACAGTCCTTGTTGTTGTTTCAGCACGCTTGTTTGTAACGATACTTGTACGCCACCCATAATGGCAGTGATACAGTCCTTGTTGTTGTTTCAGCACGCTTGTTTGTAACGATACTTGTACGCCACCCATAATGGCAGTGATACAGTCCTTGTTGTTGTTTCAGCACGCTTGTTTGTAACGATACTTGTACGCCACCCATAATGGCAGTGATACAGTCCTTGTTGTTGTTTTAGCAAACTTGTTTGTAACGATACTTGTACGCCACCCATAATGGCAGTGATACAGTCCTTGTTGTTGTTTTAGCAAACTTGTTTGTAACGATACTTGTACGCCACCCATAATGGCAGTGATACAGTCCTTGTTGTTGTTTTAGCAAACTTGTTTGCAACGATGCCATGTCCCTTGTACGCCACCCATAATGGTAGTGATACAGTCCTTGTTGTTGGTTTAGCAAACTTGTTTGTAACGATGCCATGTCCCTTGTACGCCACCCATAATGGCAGTGATACAGTCCTTGTTGTTTCAGCACGCTTGTTTGTAAGGATACCATGTCCCTTGTACGCCACTCATAATGGCAGTGATACAGTCCTTGTTGTTTCAGCACGCTTGTTTGTAAGGATACCATGTCCCTTGTACGCCACTCATAATGGCAGTGATACAGTCCTTGTTGCTTTAACACGCTTGTTTGTAACGATACTTGTACGCCACCCATAATGGCAGTGATTCATTCTTGAAAGAAAAGGCAGCACCTATTTTTTTTTTGTCCGTTTGAAAAGAAATTCTCTTCTCTCGTCTTACCCGACACTCGCGGTCACCTAGAGGTCAGAAATTTTATACACTTGCGATGTTCGTTGGATCGAACTAGTGCCCTGTAAGTATATTAAAAGTCGATCACAATATTCAAAAGGAAAATAGAAATAGCCAATTCCCAAACCACCCCAGAAGTCAGGAATTTTGTCAACTTGCATTGTCATCAGGTGTGAACAAGTGTGCCAAATTTCAAGACTTTTAGTAGGTGTTCTGTAAGTATATTAAAAAATTGATAACAAGATTTGTGGACAAACAGACGGAAGCAAGTTAGAAAACTTTTGAAAAATTACTACACAGTCGATCTTGGATTATTCAAATCCCAAGGGACCAAGATAAATATTCAAATTAAGGTTGTTTTGGAATTGAAGGCGTTCAAATTCTCCAAGTTTTACTGTATATCCTTTGTCGTAAGGTGTCACCCAAAATGGTGAAGCGTTCCCCTGGTTGATTCTGGTTGATTTACCCGCTTGTTCAGCGGTACCATTGCTACATTTGTAGCATTACAAGAGAGAATGTAGCAATACCCAGAGGTACTCGGAAGTCAAGGCGTTCTTGAGTTTTTTTTATGTTTGTCTTTTTTTCCCGTGCCGACCGCTATCTTCAATGTTTCGTTTGCAGTGATACGAAATGGACGCGTTTAGCGACCTCGTGTTGGTCTTATTTCACGTTCTATACGACTTTTAACAAATACATTCTATTTCTGTGAAAAATAGACACTTCGGCCAATTAGTTTTTTATTTTCATAACGTTTCGACAAAAATATTTTGTCTTCGTCAGGATAAATAAATAAAAATAAGGCATTTGGCAAGGCGTTAAAAATTGTTCTGAGGTTTGCAAGGGCGTTCTCACGCGATTTTTTTCGAATTTAGTACAACATCTAAAGCACGAATCAAAAACAAATATTAAACTCGTCAAAGACTATGTATGATCTTGGAAATAAATAAATATATATATAATAATAATTATTGTATTCAAAAACAAGGCGTGAGAACGCCCCTGCAACCTCAGAACAATTTTTAACGCCTTGCCAAATGCTTTATTTTTATTTATTTCTCCTGACGAAGACAAAATATTTTTGTCGAAACATTGAGAAAATAAAAAAACTCTAACTGGCCGAAGTGTCTATTTTTCACAGAAATATGAATGCCGGCCAGGCAACTTCTATCTTCAGGATGAAAACATTCTAGGCAAAGTTGGGCTTATGCCTTTTTTTTCACTCGGTTCCAATATCATGTTAACTCTTTTAGGGGTCGGCTATGATAATAGGCTCCTACGTAAGGGTGGCACGCAAAATAGGGAAGTCTTGTTGGATGAATCAGCCTAGTAGGCCCTGGAAAAAATGGCTCATACTTCAGCGTACGGTTATTGGCCTCATACGTCTACCTTGATTTCTTTGTTTCATTGAAATCCCCTACCCACCCCTTCTATCCAGCTTTCAAATATGGATTTACATAAGTTCTTCGCCCGCGTTAAAATGAGAAACTGTAAAAACTTCTTAAAAAGCGTAAAGTTATCGTAAAATCACTATACCTGAAGGATGATATGTGTTCACATTTTGAGCTTTTTGTTGTATGCAAAATGAATTTCATTTCGGTAAAAGAATACAAATGGAAAAAATAAGGTCTTTATTTAATCTCTTTCCGCGTTAATCTACAATGATATCTGCTTCCTGACAATTTGGAAAACACTTAAATAATTGAGACTACGGTCTCTTCATCAATATAAATTGTTAAGCATCTCTCTCTTTTTTTTTTTTGCGAGAACAAAAGTTTAGGTTAAAATTAAAGTAAATTGTACTTTTTTCTATCACGGAGTTGCGTGTGTCCATTCAAAATGGCCATCTCATCTCTTCCTATTGTAATGATATATAGTTTTAGATTTATTTAGTGTTCTCCAATATTTTAATGTGTGTGGTCTATTGAGCTGTAGAAAGGCATAGCTTGAAATCTCATTGTGTGTAAACTAAATAAAGTTGCGGAAGCCACTTCTCGATTTAACACTGAAGCCAAGGAACCAAAATTTGCCTGACTTTAATCACGTATTGGCTATTATGTGTGGGTGGAGCTTGTGTGTGTTAGAAAGGAATAAGATAAATGTAATCTATATAGGATTCTGCTGAAAGTAAAGAAAAAAACGCCTTTTTCTTTTGTTTAAATCTGTTTTACTTTCGAGTTTTTGTTACAAAACTCTTCCTCAAACGATTGTAAATATAAAAAAGTAGTGCTTACACTAATGAAAGTATAAAGTGTTGTTATTCATCGAGAAGGGAAGAATAATCATGGAATTACTTACTTGAGGCTTGTAGCCAAACGTCTAAAAGTTAGTGATAAAGCACAATATGGATTATAGATTATAATAAAAGAAAATAAGACCTAATCCAAATAATTTATTAGTGTGTGACGTTTCGGCAACAACATTGTCACCATCATCAGACAAAAGAATGTCATCTTTTGTCTGATGATAGTGACAATGTTGTTGCCGAAACGTCACACACTAATAAATTATTTGGATTAGGTCTTATTTTCTTTTAGTCTAAAAGTTAGATTACAATTATTTTAAATAAAATCATCAATGTATCAGCCTATATATTCATGCTAAGCATGTCATTCCACCAACCAGTTCCTTCGGGGTAAAATACTTTCGATTTTTACTCTAATAGTATATGATGAAATTTTATTGAGTAAAAATATCAGACCTCCATGGAAAATCTTTGCAAAAACTTTTTAATCTCTAGCTTTCGGGAACGAACGCCCTTCTACAGGAAAAAACCACTGATACAAGGAATTATTTGTTTGAATAATGAAACTTTATGGTATAGGATTCATTGTGTTACCACATTTTTCTCTTTATATCCTTTGTCTCAATGGTACTTCGTTATAACTCGAAGCAACATCAATACTCCCGCGTGCACCATTCGCTTTATGACAACTCTACACCTCCCTGCTTTACTGAAACAATCTTTAAAGGTTTATGGCACATAAGGTTATATATGGTACATGTAGTAAGATTTATATACAGATTAGCACGTGGTAGAAAGAATCCTACTAACTCGGGCAAGATTAATAGCTAGGTTTTATTTAAATTGGATAAAATGATCCTTTTTTTTTTTTTTTAATTCTGAGACTAGGATTCAACCTGTTTGGCACCAGTTTTAAAAGAAATGTAGTTGTCGTGTATTTAGTTTTTTTTTTTGCTTCCACACACAATAAATGATATCAATGGGATTATCGTTGATCTCTCTTGTAGGCTGGACTTTTCAGGAAACAAAGCGGATAGAATCGCTTTGTCGTCGTCCACTTGCCTTTCTGCGAATCCTCTCGCCCAGATTCTGATCGCGCCGGTAATTGATCCTTTGTCTCCTTTCCTACAGACCTTGGTCGTCCGTCCGTCCTTGGCAGGCTAGACGGTCGGCAGGTAAACGCCGAGGGAGCGTCTCTTCGCGGCCGTTACTCAACGGCGTTTGGCAACGTTTTTGGCATGCGGGGAAATAAGGCCGTTTATATATAGCAGCAGGTCGGCGGGGCAGATGGCGCGAACCCCCATCGCCGGTTCTGGAGGTAGGTTGGTGGACTCCCCGAAGTCACCTTGATGGTGGGGGGGAAGTGTGAAACCCGAGCTACCTTCCTTCCATGCCGGCTACTATAGTTAGCGTCGTCCGTCCAGCCCGGCTGTTGCCATCTCTTGTTAACTTACACCCAGCAAGGTTGCTGCTGCTTACCTACCTGCCAGCCATTCTTCCTGTTAATGAAAGCTTTCGGCTTTTTCAAGGTCATTGTCATTGTGTTATTGCTTCTTTACTTCCCACTTCAAAATGCCCTTTCTTTTTGTTCTTTCCCCATCACTTTCTTCCAAAGTCGATTTTTTTATTATAATTGAACATACTTCAAGAGATATATTTGGTTATTTTTTTGAATATATTTATATTGTTTTTAAGAGAATGATGTTATTTATATTTCTTTGTGTGTATAACCACCATTGATATAATTTACGAGTTGAATGGTTCACATACACTTTTGTAATTGCCATTTTTAATTCCCCAGCTACATCTTGCTGTACTTTCTTCTGAAATGTAAGGTGATGATAATGAAAAACAAATCATGTTTCTCCCCTTCCTGATCAAACTACAGTGAAACCTGTTTTAAGTGGAGGTTTGTTTTAAGAAAAAGCCTGTTGAATCTAGTCAAAACTACATGATCTCATAATAAACCTAGTACATGAACTTAAACCTGTTTTAATAGACAGTTTGTGTTATTCTGCCATTTGGTCTTTATCCCTCAAATGTTAGTTTAACACAAGTTTTACACAATAAATATAATATACAATTATATACTTAACCTTTATATTAGATGTAATAGATATTTTAAAAATAAAATAACTAATATATATTATTCAGTTAAGAGACAAAAGACCCTTCATCAGCCTAATTCTTTTATGTTAAATTGATATTTGTTATTCTTCTCTATACCCAAAACTGCTGAATATAACATTGAAAAAACAAAGTCAAAAACAAAGTGTCTCGCGTAGTGGCGGCGCCATCGTAGCCACGTGATCGTAGCCAACCAATAGGAGAGCGCCATTCCAAAAAAAAAAAGCAAACGGTGACAGAGATGATGCATGACGCTCATAACTGTATATAGAATAATCTAAATTGTAACTTATCATGACATTTGTTAAAAAACTATATTCAATGGGAAAGAACCTCTATATAAAGCTTTGGGCTAATAGTAATCTACACTCATGGATTTAAGGAAGTTTTACCTTACACCATGTATATCGGGATTGAAACAATATCTCCGAAAGATATTTGATACACGGTGACCTTTATTGAAGACACACGTAATAACCAAGTATAAACAGCCTCTGTCTCCTTAAAAAAAAATCAAACAACCAGTTACATCAAAGATTTTCTACTTCCTTATGTTTTGTCCATGAATGTACTTTTCACTGTCAACCCACTAATCTCTAAATGCCTTTAAATAGAATCCTTCAATCCAAGGTAATAAGACCAAATCCAAATAAATAAATAGTGTGTTGTTACCATCTTCAGACAAAAGTATTGAATGATAAATTTTACCACAGAATGTTTTAAATAGTTACTGTTATCAAGTGTGTAAACAAGATAACAGATAAGAAGAAAGTGTTTAAAACATGCTGTGGTAAAATTTCTCATTCAGTACTTTTGTCTGAAGATGGTAACAACGCTTTTACCGAAACGTCACACACTATTTATTTATTTGGATTTGGTCTTATTACCTTGTTTTATAATCTATAATCCAAATTGTGCTTTATCAATCCTTCAATCCATAAAACTTCCCATGAGCAAACCCAGCTATGGAGTGACAACCTCCCAATCAAAAAATAACTAGTCAAGATTAATCTCAACCTCAATATGAAAAACCACCTTTAGGAGAGACTAGGATTATAATACAAGAAAATAAAACCTAATCCAAATAATTTAATTGTGTGTGACGTTTCGGAAACAGCATTGTCACCATCATTAGACAAAAGAATAATAAAAAAAAAAAATTAATAGTGTGTGATTTGTCAGATGATGGTGACAATGCTGTTGCCGAAACGTCACACACTAATACATTATTTGGATTGTCTTATTTTCTTGTATTATAATCTATAATCCAAATTGTGCATTATCACGAGAGACTTGGATGTTTTAGGCAGTTTGACACTACCATGTATACTAAAGATTAATGCCAACCAAAGGAATTAAAAACATCATTAAAAGACAATTAATACATACAAATTGTTTACACAAGGTAATAAGACCAAATCCAAATAAATAAATTGTGTGACATTTCAATAACAACACTGTTACCGAAATGTCACACACTATTTATTTGGATTTGGTCTTATTACCTTGGGTTTTTAATCTCTAATCCAAATTGTACCTAATTATATATATATACACACACACAAATTATTTGTATCTTTATTTTTAAATGGGAGAGCTTTCAAAAAAATTTATTTCATTGTGACATTATTTTCTTAACGTATAGAAAATAATATTAGAATTGCAAAAGAATTGTGTATCTTATTCATGACTACAACTAAAAGCAAATCCTTAACTTATTATACTGTTTCTTATCCCCTTGTGCAAAGATTACACAAATTCCATGAGTCCATGCTCCTCGAGCTGGAATGGGCTGTAGGGGTGCAGCTTTCGTTGATCATGGCACCATGATCCAGGCACACTTTGGTGAAAGTCTGACTTTGCCTAACATGTGCAATATGTACACCATATCAGTGTGGAATCTACTTATTATACTAGTTTTATCCGCTGTCCCAATGAACAGAGATATGAAAATTTTTTTCCAAAAGTTCCTTATTCAATCAAAAGTAAAATAATTTGCATATTAATATGTTACAGTAGAAGGAATCGCAGAATATTTTTTGTTTAAGAAGAGACCAAAGTGACTTTAGTGATGAGGTATGAGCTTGGCTAGAGCTTTCAAACAATAACATCCTTCAACAAGCTGTAATATGAAAGCATACTTGAAAGCTCTTCAATAAAGAAACTCGTTGCGCTTTTACCTTGGTCGCAGTGGTACAGCCTACTCCACGCTGATGAGAATCAACAGCGCGAAACACGTTCGTGGATGGCTTTTCTTGATTTATCAAGAAATTGGGTTGGCCAAATATCAGGGGACATGTTAAATCGATGTATAGTTGATTTCTGTTCCACCAGATGGTGCTCTGCCTTCTGTAAAGCACATGTGCTCCTGGTCAGGATATGCTTTCTTCTTCTTCTTTCTTATCTCCACTCAATCATATTAGGGTGTCCAGCTTGTAAAGCTTGTTGATGGTGTCTGTCAGGAATGAGTAGAGCATATCCATGGATGAGGGGAGATTTGGCAACCATCATGATTGGGTGAAGTAGAATACGTCTGTCTTTGTCATTAAGACTGGGAGCACTACTCAGTGGAAGCCGACTTAGCTCTAAAATAAATGGCCGCCTCTGACATGAGGAACAGACGCCATGTGCAGCCGCTTTTAACATGGAGTACAAACGCTGCTCATCCTGTATCTCTGGATTAGGAGCCTTTACAGGGTACTATCAGCCGGGTCAGCTGAACCCAGGTTTTTTAGTGAGCTTGTTACTGCTCCCCCTCCTCCTTTTTCATCCGGGCTTGGGACCGGCAAAGGCAGAGTTCTTTCATACCTTTTCAATAAAGAAACTCATCATTTTACCTTTGGTGTCTTTTTAGTACTTTTAATAATTATATAAAACCTTGTGAATAAAGTTTGTCCAACAAGCCATATGTGTGTTGTGCAGGGATCTGTCACACATGTGGGGAGAAGGTGACAGGGGCGGGCCAGGCCTGCCAAGCTATGGGCAACCTCTACCACACCAATTGTTTCATCTGCTGCTCCTGTGGCCGAGCCCTACGTGGCAAGGCCTTCTACAATGTACATGGGAAAGTATACTGTGAAGAGGACTACTTGGTGAGTACTATAGTAACTCCATCACCATCCTGTCAACTATTGTTGTGTCTGTCTGCTTGTAGTACTCTGGCTTCCAACAGACAGCCGAGAAGTGCTCTGTCTGTGGACACCTCATCATGGAGATGGTACTCTTTTTCTTTCTTGTTTAATAGCTACACAATAAATAAAACCTAATCCATATAAATTAATAGTGTGTGGCATTTTGGTAACAGCATTGTTACCATAAGGTAATAAGACCAAATCAAAAAACCTGAGTGCAACTGTTAGCACTCAATAAGAGACCTCTACAATATTGCATCTCTACTCTTGTTAGAGTTGGCAGCAAAAATGTCTGATCACAGGCAAGGTCAGACATTCCCTAATGTGTGCCTGTTATCTTGTTATAAATCTTCTTCTTCTTTCTTATCTCCACTCAATCATATTAGGGTATCAAGCTTGTAAAGCTTGAGACTTTTGATGGTGTCTGACAGGGAAGAATAGAACTCATCAATGGGTGAGTCAATACAGTCAATAATGTGTTTTGGGGTTGCAGGTTGAGAATTGCACTTAGTACATAGTGGGAAAACGTTGCAACCATTCTGGAAAGTCATTGTCCGTAGATGACCAGACTTAAGTCTGGAAATCAAAGACTGTTGTTCTCTTGGGAGGACAGAGCTAGTGCTTGTCCCTCCTGTTCTGTACCAGTCATGTGCAGCATTAGATCCTCTTGTTATAAATGATATCCATCAAATGATTTAAATCTCTTGGATATTACTTAAATAATACTACAGGTTTTTCTGGAGAGTCTCAGCAATAGAATATACAAACATCAACGCAATATACATTTTTTTTTTTTTTAATTATTCCTTATACACGCGGTACAGGCCATGATAATCATGGTGGGTAGTTAGCAAATGCTTTTACTGTAAGTGCACCACATGTCTACACATGTGAAAAGCAGTTCGACTTTGCACTTACAAATTTGCCAGAGCCCTGTTTGGTTACTTGCACTCGCTGGTGGGGTTGGACTTTTGCAAGAATCGGGGGCCTTTGGAGAATCTTTTTTTTTTATCAGAAAAAAGTGCCAAATGCGGGAATCGAACCCAGGCTGTAACAGTCGAAAACCAACGGTTTAAACCATTCTTCCACTGACCCCCCCACGCAATATAATAAATCAAGACAATAGATCATTAATATTTCAACATTGTAAAGAAACTGGCCACACCTTTGAAATAGAACAATCCAAAATAGACATTACAATTTGAATAATAAATACCAAAGATTAATCATTGAAGCATTATTATCAAGACAATATAATAGCTTTAATAGAAAGATAAAAGAAACTCATATCTTCAGAAACCTGTAACATTATTCAATTAAATGATAGAATCACATGGTAATAAGACCAAATACAAATAAATAAATAGTGTGTGACGTTTCAGCGTTGTTACCATCTTCAGACAAAAGTACTTCATTCAGTACTTTTGTCTGAAGATGGTAACAATGCTGTTACTGAAATGTCACACACTATTTATTTACTTGGATTTGATCTTATTACTTTGTGTTTACAATCTATAATTCAAATTGTGCCTTATCATAAATGATAGGAGGTTTTTAATTGTATATTTATGCTGCTAATAAGGATGATTCTCAAAGAGCCTGTTGATCTCAAGGTTTTACAATGGTTAATGTGTGTTCCTCAGATCCTTCAAGCCATGGGCAAGTCCTACCACCCCGGATGCTTCCGTTGCTGCATCTGCAATGAATGCCTGGATGGTGTTCCCTTCACTGTAGATCTGGATAATAAGATCTACTGTGTCCATGACTACCACAGGTGACTCTTTGATTCTTTTCTTTTGCTTGCTTCAAATGGCCATCCCTCCTTTACATTTCTTCCTTTCACATGGTAATAAGACCAAATCTAACTAAATAAATAGTTCAAAATCACATTAATAGGTACCGCTCAGCAAGAGCAACCTAGTTCATGATAATTGAAACAGTGAATAATATATGTGAAGGTTATTCACATATTAAACAAATTTTAACGCGGGATTCAATCCCGGTTCATGACTGTTGGGAATCGAGCGTGTTACCCTCTCATCCACCGAATTCATAAATAAATAGTGTGTGACATTTTGGTAACAGCCTTATTATCATCATCAGACAAAGTACTTTTGTTTGATGATGGTAACAAGGCTATTATGGAAACATCACACTCTATTTATTTATTTGGATTTGGTCTTAATACCTTGTGTTTTATAATATATAATCCAAATTGTGCCTTATCATTTCATCCTTTCCTAACTTCATCCTTTCTTTGACATTCTTCATTGTTTTCCTTGAGCTATTTTTACAACTTTTATTGTAACAGAGTGTATACAACTCTCTTCACTCTCTAAGTCAGAGGTCCTCTATTAAGTCCCAATTAGTAAATGTTAATCAATCAATATCAATAATACTTTTATTAAAACCTTTAGTCTTATATACAAAATTCTCCTGAGAGACCAAGGTTCATTTTTAATGAAATTATTGTGCAAATGTGAGAAAAGTATAATAGGTTTTCTTCTTCAGTGCCCCATTCTATAAGATTCTATCATCTCTTAAGCATATTCACTTCTTAGCTCCCCTTGTTAATTAATAACAAAAAACTAAATAGACTTTACTAAAAGGCATTTATTACCTCACAAACACTAATATAACTGCACTAACTATTTACAAATTAAGGATATATATATATATATATACATAAAAATAATTAACATAGTAAAACAAACACTATGCAAAACCTTATTTGCATATCACGACAATTTTCTAAACATAACTATTGTTATGCAAAATACCACAATTTTAATTAATGGATATTTAACATACTCCCACCTATGATTTGGGGAAGAAAATCATACAATTAAGACAAGTGATATACATGTGGTACATAAAAGGAGTTAAGCATTACAAATTGAGTCTCTGTGGTGGCTTGACCACGCGTCCACATCGAGTTCGCTTAGCCCCACTATGCTCTTCTTTAATTGTAGTTATCTTCTTTGGATCGAAGAATTGGATCCCCACTTGACACTTCCAGGGGATAGAGCTTCTGCACAGGGCGTATAAGGGTTCCCAGTTTTGTTCGAAACCTAGCAACCCGAGAATGTCCATCTCTTCCTGGAAACAGTTCCACTATTCTTGCCATAGGCCAGTGGAGTCTCCTCTTGTCTTCCACCTTCACTATAACCACATCACCCACACTCAGTTTCGGAGTCCTCTCATTGGCCTTCTGGACAAGTTGGCCCAGATATTCACTCCGAAAGCGACTTCTGAGAGCTTCTCGCAGCCTTTGGCAATGCCGATATCTATCTTGAAATTTCTTTGAGTCCAACTTATCAAGATCTGGAACTCCCACATATTTTGAATCATGTAGAAACATGGAGGGTGATAAAGGAATCAAACTGTCAAAGTCCTCGTGTATGTATGTCAGCGGACGACTGTTGATTGTAGCTTCTACATCACATAGGATAGTGGACATCTCTTCATAGTACACTGAAGAATGGCCCAAAATTCGAACAAGGAGATCCTTGATGGAACAAATCAGACGCTCCCACCAACCTCCCCACCATGCAGCAGTAGGAGGTATGAACTTCCAACTTATCCTGTGAAGATTTTGGTCTAACACCATCTTCTTCCAGTTTAAAGCCTTGAGAGCATTGTTAGCGCCCACAAAATTAGTACCATTATCCGAATAAATGACTGTTGGTCGCCCTCTCCGGGCTATAAATCTTCTCAGAGCTTGTATGAAAGCTTCAGTACTTAATGAGGTTACAAGTTCCAGGTGTATAGCTCTGAAGACGGCACAGGTAAATAGAACAATCCATGCCTTGGTCTTGTTCTTGAGGTAAAGTGGACCAGCAAGGTCTACTCCCAGAATTTCAAAGGCTGTGGCATCTCTCACTCTATCAAGGGGCAAGTGTATCGGAGTAGTTTTCACAGGTTTTGATGAAAATCTTCTACACTTGCCACACTGAGAGACGACACTTCGTATGCTGCGCCGGGAATTTAAGATCCAATAATTTTCTCTGAGTTTGGCAGAAAGGATCTGAACTCCTGCATGACAATGTCTCAGATGGAATTCTCTTATCAGGCATGTGACAACATGATGTTTTGTTGGAAGCAAAATTGGGTAACGAAATGAATATTCGTCATCCCTTTCAATAAGCTTGGATTTTATACGGATCAATCCCAAATCATCTCTGATTATCATCAACCCGTTGATCGAATCTCCTCGGCTAGAAAAAACTTGCTGTTGCACAGTTTTCCAAATTCCCTTTTCAGCATCTTCTAATTCTGAAAGCTGTAGACTATGCATACCTGATGGGGACAATTTTTGTGTATTTCGTATGAACCTCCAGATCCACGCATTTATTCTGACAATCTTTGTAAAATTTGAAAATCTTTCAAACCATGGCATTACTTCAGTTCTGACATGTGTAGTCCCCAATACTTGTCTATCTATTTCCAAATTGACCAAAGTTCTGTCTGAGTGGAATAATTGCTTTGGCCAGTGATCTTGAGGCTGCTTGAGCCATTCAGGTCCCTCCCACCATCTGGTGCGTTTAAGCTGTAGTACACTACAACCTCTTGAAGGAAGATCTGCAGGGTTGAGGCTCCCTGGTACATAAAACCATTTGTTCGGACCTGAAGTGTTGCATATCTCTTTGACTCTGTTGTTTACAAAGGTGCCCCACTGCCTGTTTGTCTTGATCCATGAAAGTGCTGTAGTAGAGTCTGTCCAGTAGTACACCGGTTCCGCAGCCAAATTCAAAGACTCAGTTATGTACCTGCCGAGTCTAACTCCCAACATACAAGCAAGAAGTTCCATCCTAGGGATAGTAGTTTTCTTAAGTGGGCCTAGCCGGGATTTGGCCATCAAAAGTTGTACCGACACTCCTTTGTTCTCAGGACAACGTAGAAAAGCTGCTGCTGCATATGCACTTTGGCTGGCATCACAAAATATGTGAATCGACCAATGGGCTCTAATCCCATGGCCCACTCTACGTGGAATCTTTATGTCGGCAAGAGTGTCCAACTCACTGTACCACTTCATAAAATTTTCTTGAATGGTTGATGGTAAAGGTTCATCCCAATCAGTTTTGACTGTCCAGGCTTGTTGAATAAGTAGTTTAGCAGGTAATAAGACAGGAGCCAAGAATCCAATTGGGTCAAAGATCTGTTGGGTATGAGACAAGAGGTCTCTCTTGGAAAGTGAGTTTATTATAACTCCGAACTTAGGGGTCACATTAAGAGTATCTTCTAAAAGATCCCATTTCATGCCCAGAACTGAAGCCTCTTCACTCCTTTCTATATCAACACTAGGAGGTAATATAGAATAGACTTCCTTGACTCGGTGTATAGGTCCGAATTGCCACATTCTGAGATCCATTTTGGCTTTTGCAAATATCTCAGTAGATTTCTCCACCAGATCAACTAATTCTGCCTCGGTATCCACTGAAGTGACACAATTATCAATATACAAACATTCCATCAACTTCTGAGGAAGAGCTCCAAATTCAGATGAGACTCCCTTGAGATGATGCAGAATGACTGCTCCAAGCAAATAGGGGCTACAGGTCACACCAAAGACAACTCGCTTGTGACGGAAAACCTGAATCTGATGATTATTTTTCCACCATAAGAATCTAAGATAGTCTCTATCTTCTTTCACTTCAATTTGCAAAAAGGCTTTTCTAATGTCAGCAATAACTCCAATAGCCTTTTCTCTAAACTTCAGTAGGATAGCTGGGATCTGTTCAATAACATTTGGGCCACTTGCCAAGCAATCGTTCAATGAAAGATTCCCCTTGTCCTTACATGATGCGTCAAACACAGGTCTTATCTTGGTGGTGTTGCTATTGGCTTTAACCACTGGGTGATGAGGGAGATAATGACACTTCCTGTTCAAATCTTCTGGAGACACCTTTTCAATAACACCTTCAGCTAGCCATTCTTGGAACATCCTATCATATTCGCTGAAGATACATTTAGCTCTCAATTTACGGGTTGTGTTGAAAAGTCTTCTCTCTGCAATATGACGATTGGATGGAATTCCTTCTTGGTTCCCCAGCCAAGGTAATCCTACACAAAAGCGTCCATCTTCCTGCTGATGAACAGTATTTAAGAAGTGCTGGTGTACTATCTTATCTTCTTCTAGCTTTGTGAGATTTTCCCTGGGATCTTTTATGCCAATCGTTTCTAAATCCCACAAATAATCAACTGACATATTTCTACTGTGCATGCTGATGACCACCAGTGATGAGTAATCAGACTGCTCATCTTTCTTCGGTGAAGGGCCACAAATTGTCCATCCAAGATGTGTTTCTATAGCTGTAAGTCCATTTTTCAGCTGCTTCACACATCCCGACAAAAGGCTTCCATAAATATCACTGCCGATCAAAAGTTCTATCTTGGGGCTATCTCTTCCAAGATCAGATAGCCAAATTCTAGATCCTTTTAGTTCATTCAACCATGCTACTCTAGGCGTCCTTGGAATCTCTCCACAAATAATGTCTTGACCCAAGAATTCAAATTCTCTCAGAGTGTCCAATTCGGATTGGTTGCTGCATAATGCGACCTTATATACCTTATGGAATTTTGTTTCTGATTGTGTACCACCAAACAATGAATGAGCAATATTTACATTACCCACAGGCTTCAATTTTACTTCTAGTGCAGTGGATTCCAAAATATAGGACTTCTGAGAACCAGGGTCCAAGAGTGCTCGCACTCTTTTATAGCCATTATTTCCCATAATATTAACCATCAAGGTCATTAAGGTTACATCTCTTGTACACTGCTGATTGGCTAAAGCACTCTGTACTACTTCAGAGACATGCGTCTTTTCCTTTCGGTTGCAGGGCAAGTCAGGACAAAGAAGAACGTAGTGTCCTTTGGCACAAATATTACATTGAACTGTCCTCTTGCAAGCCTTTGCAAGATGTCCAGGTTTAAGGCATTTCAGACAACACCTCTTTTCATAGATCTTTGCTCTTTTATCCTTGAATGGCATAGATTGAGCAGTGATGCAGTCTTTACTTTGGTGATTATTTTCACAGAACAAACATCCCATCTCCTTGGCAGAAAATAAGCCTGCAGCGGTAGGTATATTTGAATTCTGTTTAAACTTATTTCTACGTTTCTCTTTTGGGGAAAACCCTTCAAATCCTCTCCTGGCTAGAAGTCTTCTTTCTTACCCTTCCACTTCTCTTCTAAGAAAGTCCAAAAGATTGTTAAGGCAAGAGCTGGAGTTAGAATTAGAGTTTTTTGATGCATCACAACTATTCAGCGGTGATCTCTGCCAAGCAACCAGCACATCTTCTGGCAAACAAGACTCTATCATAGGAAAAAGCCATGCTGTGTTTTCCTTGGTGTCAACACCCAAAGATTCCAGAGATCTTAGTTGTGTTTCAAGTTTGTCATATAGTTTAGCCACTGACCGCCTTTCATCTGGTGGAGTCCTGACATTTGCCATCATTAATTTAAGCAGTTCCCTTACATATATTTCCACAAGCAAATCTTTCTGTCCATACCTTTGTTTCAAGGCTTGGACCGCTTTGGCATAGTTGTCTGCTGTTTGGGGATAGCTTTCTATGAGCTCTCTGGCTCTAGTGTTTGATTGCATAGACTGCACCAGATAATGAAACTTGTCTGCATCATGCAGCTCATTATCCTCATGAATCTTTTCAAATTGTGCCCAAAATGGAAGCCAATTAATTAGTTCTCCATCAAATTTTCTTATTTCGAACTTAGGAAGTTTATAACTTTTGGCCATTGATGACCCATTTGAGCTTCCCAGGGATTTAACATCACTTTTGTTATCAGAATCAATTAATTCTCTTACCTTTCTTTCCAGGGTGATGAAGGTATCCGAATAATGTTCTGCTTCCTCAATTTCACAATTTAAAGTGTCTTCTTCTGCATCAGCCACCATCATATGATCCAACATCTTCTGGTCAGGATCCTTTAATTTGCAATCAATGTCCTTTAATTTACTAAATTTGTCCTTGATCACACCTAGATCAGCATTAGTTTTACTTATTTCGGGATCCAAAATATTTACTACCTTAGTAAATCGCGTTCTGGTTACTGAGCGCAACTTCTTGTCACGTTCCATCCTGGCAGGCTCGCCACTTTTGTTAATTAATAACAAAAAACTAAATAGAATTTACTAAAAGGCCTTTATTACCTCACAAACACTAATATAACTGCACTAACTATTTACAAATTAAGGATATATATATACATAAAAATAATTAACATAGTAAAACAAACACTATGCAAAACCTTATTTGCATATCACGACAATTTTCTAAACATAACTATTGTTATGCAAAATACCACAATTTTAATTAATGGATATTTAACACCCCTCATATAGCCCCCCAAGTGTATCATCTCTTAACCATTAAATTACTCATTTTCCGTACCCAAAAAATGATTTTTCTTCATAATTTTACTTTTCCCCCAAAGCCATTTTTACATTAAACAACCAGTTTCTATAATTATCAGATAAAGCACAATTTGGATTATAGATTATAAACACAAGGTATTAAGACCAAATCCAAATAAAAAATAGTGTGTGACGTTTCGGTAACAGCGTTGATACCATCTTCAGACAAAAGTACTGAAAACCTGTGATTACAGGTCAGTTGAGCTTTGGAATTAAATGGTAAATTTCAGATTCCAGAGGTCGCGGACGAAATCTGCCCAACACCATTTTTTGTACTTTTGTTTGAAGATGGTAACAACGCTGTTACCGAAACATCACACACTATTTATTTATTTGGATTTGGTCTTATTACCTTGTGTTTATAATTATCAGAGTAATCTCAGCAACAGTGATATTAGATACTAAAGGAAATGTATATTGATGGGAGATATGTCGGAGTTGAGATATTGAACTCTCAATTGTTGATAATTTGAAGAGGAACTTCAAGTCATCTTCAGAGGATTGCCCCCCTTGTCTCATTTAGGGTTGAACCCCTTGTGTAAGACACTATTTTTTACAATAGAAGAAATTGCTGGATATGATTATTAAGAAGAGACCAAAGATAAAAGCGACAGGTTCTTTATAAATATAATAAAGAAACTGGGGTTCAGTGGAAGGAGGGTCTAAACCGTTGGTTTTCGACCGCTACGACCCGGGTTCGATTCCCGCATTGGGCACTTTTTTTCTGATAAAAAAAAAAAAATGCTCCAATGGCCCCCGATTCTTGCAAAAGTCCAATCCCACCAGCGAGTACAAGTAACCAAACGGGGCTCTGGCACATTTATAAGTACAAAAGTCAAACTGCTTTTCACATGTGTAGACATGTGGTGCACTTACTGTAAAAGCAGTCGCATGCTTCTACCCACAATGATTATCATGGCCTGTATCACATGTACTAAGGATAAAGAAACTCATTACTTTTACTTTTGGTTTCTTTCTTAACATTATTTTTCTCTTGTGATTTTAAAAATAAAAGACACTTTTTGGCAAGAAAGTTTTTATTTTTAGAACATCTTGACTGAAATCTTTTGTCCTCCCTCGTCAAGGAAAGAAAAGAAAAATATTTTGGCAAGGCATTGTTAATAAATGTATATAAGAAATTTTTGAACTATTTTTGACACATATGATTATAAAACAAGGTAATAAGACCAAATCCAAATAAATAGTGTGTGACGTTTCAGTAACAGCATTGTTACCATCTTCGGACAAAAGTACTGAATGAGAAATTATACCACAGCATGTTTTAAATAGCTACTGTTATCAAGTGTGTAAACAAGATAACAGATAAGAAGAAGATATTTATCTGAGAAACACAGAATATTATTCTTAGAATTAAAAGTGGAAAAAATTCAGTACACTTTTGTCTATGCGATAAAACAGAATAAGAGAAGAAAAGTTTCTTTATTAGACAAATTATAACGGTGCGAGCTTTCGGGTAAAAACCCCTTCTACAGGCGTGTGACACTATAACATAGGTAATATGGCTAGAAAGAGAATATATACACATGATTATCTACATATTAGCGGAATATGCTATGCAAATGGGGATTTTTTTTTTTTAATTTGTTATGACTATTGTAATTAAAGAGATAGTAGGCAAATAGGGAATTTGTATAATTTGGAGTTTTGAGTCTATAGAGGAATATGTTGACGTAAATTACTGGATATGTGATATTTCAAAGAATTTTAGGAAATGATGCTATTACTGTAAGGCCAGGAGAGCACGATAGGCATCAGGCATTGTCTGAAGATGGTAACAATGCTGTTACCGAAATGTCACACACTATTTATTTATTCGGATTTGGTCTTATTACCTTGTGTTTATAATCTATAATCCAAATTGTGCCTTATCATTTAAGAAAGTTCTTTCCCTGAAATTTGGAATTGGGGAAAAAAAAGGGTAGAGAATTTCAAATCCAAATAAATAAATAGTGTGTGACGTTTCGGTAACAGCGTTGTTACCAAAACGTCACACACTATTTATTTATTTGGATTTGGTCTTATTACCTTGTGTTTATAATATATAATCCAAATTGTGCCTTATCGTAGATTATTTCAATTTACTTTTGTTAAGATTTGTGCCCCCTTGCTGTGCTTTTTCTTATTTCTTTTTACCCTGACTTTTATCTTGGAAAGAGAGAATTGTTCACCTATTTCCTGCAACCATTCTTTGTCAGTAAGCTTCTGAAGCATGGAGCTGCAGCTTCCATCCAGAATGTTTAGGTGTTTCCTGGAACTGCAGAATCTTGAAGGGTTTTTGTGCTAGCTGGCTGCCAATGTAAGGATGTTTTGGACATGGTCATCTACAGGCTATAGCAATTAAATACACTCATGGACAAAACTTAGGGAAGTGAAAAGTCTTTAATGTCGTGATAAGGCACAATTTGGATTATAGATTATAAACACAAGATAATAAGACCAAATCTAAATAAATAAATTGTGTGTGAAGTTTCAGTAACAGCGTTGTTACCATCTTCAGACAAAAGTACTGAATGAGAAATTTCACCACAGCATGTTTTAAATAGTTAATGTTATCAAGTATGTATATAAGATAACACTAACTATTTAAAACATGCTTTCGCATTCAGTACTTTTGTCTGAAGATGGTAACAACGCTGTTACCGAAACATTTCACACTATTTATTTATTTATTTGGTCTTATTACCTTTTCTCTTTAATGTCATCTTTCATCTATATATATATTTTTTAAGGAAACAGGCAATTTTGTTCACACTTGGTTATCTCATGTGTCTTCAATAAATGTCACTGTGTATCAAATATCTTTCAGAGTTCAAACACAAGGTAATAAGACCAAATCAAAATAAATAAATATTTGGATTTGGTCTTATTAACTTGTGTTTATAATCTATAATCCAAATTGTTCCTTAACATCTTTCAGAGTTATTGTCTGAATCCCGATATACATGCTAAAACATTCAACTTTCTAAAGTTTTGTCCATGAGTGTATCTTTCAGAGTTATTGTCTGAATCCTGGTATACATGCTAAAATGTTCAACTTCCTTAAGTTTTGTCCATGAGTGTAGGTCTCAAACCTTTCTCCAATGTCTAGGAGCCTAAAATATTTATTGAAACCTATAAGCAAATGTTACTCACGGGCTCTTGATGTATGTGACAGAATGTTTGCCCCCAAGTGTGCTGTTTGCTCCAAGTCCATCACTCCAGTTGAGGTATGTCTACGAACATCAGTCTGCTTTTGAGATATTGGGTCGGTACATAGTTATTGCTTTGAAGGTCTCAGTTGTTGCCTATTTAGCTGTTATTTTCACCAAAACACACTTTTACCAAAGTGTGCCTGGATCATGGTACCATGATCAATGAAAGCTACACCCCATTCCATGAGATCATACAGCTCAAGGAGCTTGGATCCATGGCATTTATGTGGTCTTTTCACATAGAGATAAGAAACAACAACAGGTGATATTTTTCCAGTGTCTTGAGCAGGTACAATTGTCTGATATCTTCAGGTTGTCACTCTAAATTGATTGAAGGCTTCCTCTTCTCGAATACTTCCTGCTGTGACATTCTAACATCTCGCTTGTTCAACAAGCTATAATTCAGCACTCTACAACTAGTAAAAATGTAACCCCTTTTTGTAAAAATGTTCTCTGATACGCCCACACCAACCCCCTTCAAAAAAATTGTTGAATTAAAGATGATAATATGAAAGTGAATTGATTTTAAAATACAGTAGAACCTCCATGAAAGGACACTCGCGCTAAAGAACACCTTTCTACAAAGGACAGTTTTCATTTGAAAAATTACCATTTTTACAATTTAGCAAGTGTTTAGTGGGGGTCGGTGGAAGGATGGTTTAAACCGTTGGTTTTCGACCACTACGACCTGGGTTCGATTCCTGCATTGGGAATTTTTTTCTGATAAAAAAAAAAAAAATGCTCCAGTGCCCCCTGATGCTTGCAAAAGTCCAACCCCACCAACAAGTGAAAATAACCAACCAGGGCTCTGGCACATTTGTAAGTGCAAAGTCTAACTGCTTTTCACATGTGTAGACATGTGGTGCACTAATAGTAAAAGCAGTCGCCTACTTCTATCCACCATGATTATCATGGCCTGTACCACGTGTTGTTGTTGTTTCTTATCCCCTTGTGTAAAGATTACACGAATTCCATGAGTTCATGCTCCTCGAGCTGTTTTATGATGAGCAGCGGCCTCTACCAAAGGTCCTGTTTAGTGCATCTAATGCAAGCCAAAATGTGTTCTGGAGCTGTAGGTACCAAACTACATTTTGGGCAAGTGGGGTAGATTTTGTTACTATTTTCTATCTTCAATGGCTTGAGATGGCCTGTTCTAAATCTTGTTAGTGTTGTTTGATGCTGTCTATTTCTGATGTTCAGAGCTCCTTCTGGGTTCACTCCACTGTACCAACTATGCTTAGGTGGGATCCAAAAAATAAATAATTTAGCAACTACCCGTAAGAGGACACCTCTCCTAACTCCTGTTAACTTTCCTGACCCCTTCTAGCCAGCTCATTGCAGGTCTTCCTTTCTTCCTTAAAACTTTCTCAATATTAATATCGTTTCTAATCCATTTACTCTCATTATGTTTCCACAGTAGGTCAGTCATATATTTGCATATATTTGGGATTCTAGAGATCTACCAGGATTAATTTCATTTGAGGTTGAAACATTTATCCTTTTATCTCTCCATCAGTAGCTTTCTCCATGTCCACGTTTCAAAAATTTCGATTATTTTTTTTTTTTCTTCTCTCTTCTGAGTCTAGCTCTAAAATCCATAAGTAACTCTAAGGAATACCAATGTCTCTATAATTCTCTTCGTTGTCTTAAATGAAATGTCTTTGCCTTTCCTAATCTGTGTTGTAATGATATATATTTCTATTGTTTTTTCATGTGTTAAGTGTATTTAGGCAAGTTTGGCCTTAAATACCCATTTCTTGGTGTCTCAAGAAGTCTCTGGGACCAAAAATATTTTTGGTTGCAGTGGTACAGCCTACTCCACGCTGACGAGGGCCAACAGTGCGAAACACGTTCGTGGATGGCTTTTTCTTGATTTATCAAGAAATTGGGGTGGCCAAATATCAGGGAACAGGCTAAATCAATGTTTATTTGATTTCTGTTCCACTAGATGGCGCTCTGCCTTCTAAAAAGCACATGTGCTTTTGGTCAAGATATGCCTTCTTTGTTTTTAAACTATACTAGACGGGTGACCCGGGCTTCGCCCCGGGATTGACCCGTGTGCATATCTACCCGAGTGATATATATTTAGATAAGATTTTTTAAAATAATTTTTTGCTATTAGCATTATCTATTTGTTTGCATCAGCATAATTTAATCTAATATTTGATAGAGGGCGCTGTTCATGAGCTAAGTAGAATAATTTGAATATATAGTTTCAATAATTGATTTATATATTTTTTTAAAATAGCCTATCGTCTTTCCCATATTTTTTTACCTATGTATGGAAATTTTGGTTTGAATTAGTGAACTACTGCGAATTTGTATACCGGACATACAAACAAACAAACAAACATACAAACATTGATTTTTATATATATAGATATATGTTTTATGATGATCTTTTAGAAGAAAAAAAAGTAGCTGATGAAGACTATTCACTAGTTTATTTGGTAATTTAAAGTCAAAGTTTACAAAAATTAAATAGTAATCGAAAATTGAGGCATCTTATATGTAGATTACCTAATTATAACTAAAAATATGGCCAATTTACATGATAAAAAAAAAAAGAAAACAAGCCTAACTCTCTCTCTCTCCATGGCATATATATGTTACTAGGCGAATGACCCGGCTTCGCCCGAGAAATCCCTTGGGTGCAATTTCCTTCATACTAAAAGTTTATCAATAATAAATATTAGAAGTGCCATAGAATAGCAATACAGAAGTAACACATAAACTACAGGAAAAAGTGTGTGTGATGGCAAAAATTGTATTATATTAGTGTTTAGGTATTTGATTTAATTAATATAGTTGATATAATAATATATATTTATATTATATATAATATAAATGAGTTTTAAAAATTGTTTTAAAAATATGCATCGGCCGGGAATCGAACCCGGGCCGCCCGCGTGGCCGGCGAACATTCTACCACTGAACCACCGGTGCTTAAAAAAAAATGGCCATATTTAGGTATTCATTCCATTCCGGATTAGTCCGCGTAAAAAAAAGTTCTTCAAATGAAAAAAAGAAATATCCAAAAATACTAATCAAAATGCAGCCGAAAATTTTCCTCAGGTTTATAAAAAGCGACATGCAAAATTTGGTACCAATTGGTTCATTAGTTTTTGAGTTTATCGCGAAACAGACAGACAGACATTGACTTTTATATATATAGAGATAAATAAAGAATAAGATTTTCTGCTGTATTTGGGAATTAGATTGATATATAGAATCATTATTATTTGTTGCTTGATTTTGGTATACAAGAGTATTTTACGATATTGTTCTGCAGTCGTGGGAATAATAAAATAGTTTTGATCAGAGATTTATTTATTTGAGCTAAAGGAATATATATGAAAAACATAATTTGATAAAAGTACTGCCTGGCTTAAGGCGTAAGAATAAAAAAATGAAAAGCTTATTTATATAATGTACAAAAGTTTTGAGCCAGCCATTGGGATAAAAAACAATGAGTTTTTATAGGGGAAGAGTGACCCCTGGCGGTCGATTTAGCAGAGTATTTGAATCTATGAAATTATAATTTAAAATAAAATAATATTTTTATATAACATATATATATGACAATAAATAGCATTCTCTCTCTGTTCTGCCAAACTGTGATTAATGTCAATTTATGTTGGTCAATCAACTTATTCACTTTATGCTTGTCACTTATGATTGATGATATTCTACATTTATCTTCACATCACATGTATATGAGGTGTTAATGTAGACTATTGCCCTCACTCAAGTTCAACCCCCACATTGGGGTCGGTGGAAGGCTGGTTAAACCGTTTGGTTTTCGACCACTAGGACCCGGGTTCGAACCCGCATTGAACACTTTTTTCTGTTTAAAGAAAAAAAAAAATGCTCCAATGGCCCCCGATTCTTGCAAAAGTCCAACCCCACCAGCGAGTGCAAGTAACCAAACGGGGCTCTGGCATTAGTAAGTGCAAAGTCGAACTGATTTTCACATGTGTAGACATGTGGTGCACTTACAGTAAAAAAGCAGTCGCTAACTACCCACCATGATTATCATGGCCTGTACCACGTGTACTAGGGATAAGTAAAAAAAAAAAAAATTATGCTGATTGGTTAATTTCTTGTGTTTATTCATGTTACCTCTTGATAATTTTGATGACTAGAGAAGAGCTTCAGATCCTGAACTCTTTAAAATAGAATATTCAAGTGATGGCTTAGCATCAAGATTGATATTCACTTTGGAATGAATTAATAGTGTGTGGGGAAACAATGCTGTTACTGAAACCTCACACACTATTAATTTATTTGGATTTGGTCTTATTACCTTGTAGTTCTGATCTATAATCTGTTGTGTTGTTGTTGCTTATTTCTCAAGTCGTTTAAACGATCTCCATTAGGTCCCATTGTCTCAGCTTTTCTATTATAGTCCTGGGGTTTTCCCAGAGGTCTTTTTTGGAGAAGGAAAGAGGGGTGCTGTTGGTCTGAAGACCTGGAAGTACCACTCAGTGTGACTTTGTTTCTTTTGGTTGGCTGCTCCTGACATGAAGTACAGATACCCTTTGTAGCTTTTCCTATGGAGAACATACGCTACCAATTGATACCTTCCTACATTAGCCGGGTGTGTAGCCCAGGGTGGCCCTACCAGGAGTTAAATTCCCGACGTACTTCGCCTGTGCTACCCATTTACACCCTCCCGCCACTTTGAGGCTGTAGGATAGAATTTTGGTAGGGATCTATAATCAAAATTATTCTTCAATGGACCTAAGAAGTTATTCTTCCTATGAGCAGAAAGAAAAAGAATTCCAAAGTGAATATCAATGTTGATGCCATCATTTGAGGATTCTATTTTAAAGAATTCAGGATCTGAAACTCTCCTTTATTTTTGATAAATGATATTTCACATTTGTCTTTTCTTCACATCTTCAAATATATACAAATCTTCATCTACAGTAAAACCCCTCTATAGTGAACCCCAATGGGACAGAGCTTTTGGTTCACTATAGCCACGGTTTGGCCATTTTTTTTTACTTTTCAAAATTTTTAGACCATATAAATTTAAAAAAAGCCTTACACACAAGAAGAGGCTGCGTCTTAATAGTGGTCACTTTATTTTAATTCCCTTAATTGACCAATTTCCTTACATTAATACTGAATAATAATAGAAATCATTAGATGATAGGTTCTTATCATTAACATACATGTACCTCTATGTCTAATTTAAAAATCAAGACAAATCCTAGGCAAAGTTTTATTAAATATACATTCAAAGATATAAAATGATTTTAAAACATAATTATCACATTATATAATACATTGTTCACTTGGAAAAATGGCTCTAACACCTTGTTGCTTCAAAGCATTCTTCAAGCATTGCACCATTCAAATAAAGTTAGTGTTTTTCTTCCATTTCATTTTCCCACATATTCTTCTAGGTCTAAATTTCGTTGTGTTTTTTTTTTAACCTGTCATGCAAAACATTGCTGACTTTAAAATCACCATAGTTAATGGCATAAAAATAGTTTTTGTTTCATCACGGGACCATTTATTTGGATTTTTTTTTTTGCCCTAAAATGTACGATCGCGGCAAAAGTTGAGGTTGATTCCTCTTTGTAACCATTTTTAATAGCTTTATATTTTATCTTTTATAATAGAAAAGTTATATTCTCTTATTTTAATATGTTCTTAACATTTTGCCTGTGTTGTTTCACTTTGAAAAGTTCTGAAAATGGCATTAAAAAAAAAAAAAAGAAATAACGCTTTTGTTTTTAAAATGCCTTTGTTTTCTTCATTTTGGAAGCCATTTGTATTTTTATATTTCGAATTTAATGGATGCAAATATATTCTATTTAATAAAAAGTATAATGTGTTAAAATTTATACAACATACAGCAAAAATAAAGTGCAAAATTCAAAACAAACAATGCCGCTAAATTTATTGTTTTGAAATCACGATCCGCGAGCTGAAACATGCTCAAAATTTGGTTGTTTTAATTTTTTTTTTTAAATTACAATACTAAGTTCTTTATAAGCATAGTATTTTAAATAGATTTTATTATTTTGGGACCGAAAATAGGTTCGTTATAGGGGTAGTTCGTTATTCTAAAAATCGCAAAGTTCGTTATAACGATGTTATTTTCAATGGAATGGAATTGGGAATTGACGTGGGTTCGTTATAAGGGAAGGTTCGTTATATCCAGGGTTCGTATTAGCGGGGTTTTACTGTATATACTAGGTAATGATGCATCTCATGGATATATTGTTCTAAAAAAAGATCTTGCTGTTTGCAGAAGAGCAATTACTTGAAAAATGTTATATATTTATGATTATATGTTTTTTTTTCTACTGTCCTCATAGCTTATGTCCATAAGTTCATTCAAATTACCTTTTCCAAGAGGTCAGCTTCAGTATCACTATTAAAGAAAAACAGCCCAATGCAATATTACAGCGGTCTGATAGATTAAACTGGCAAAACTGCTGGGAGGGTTCACCACTGATGTGCTAGGCCCTCCTATTAATTTATCATTGGAGTAAGGGCATTAGAAATTTATTTTATTTTAAAAAGAAGCATATGTGTCAAAAATATATATATAGTTTATATTTTCTTATACAGTACAACCTCCATGTAAAGGACATCTAATTACAGAGCCAAAGTGTCCTTTAGGGAGAGTTGTCCTCTTACCAGAGAGTTGTTATATAGTAAACATAATTCTATAAAATAATCCTTTGCATAAATATTGAGTAAAATCAATCATTCCTCTAGGGAAAAGTGTCTTTTTGAAAACATTTTTATTGTTCTCTAGCTTTCGGGCACGTACGTCCTTCTACAGGAGAAAACATGGTATAATGATACGCCAATAGAACACGAGTTAAATAGTATCCGATACTATTTAACTCGTGTTCTATTGGCGTATCATTATACCAAGTTTTCTCCTGTAGAAGGGCGTCCGTGCCCGAAAGCTAGAGAACAATAAAAATGTTTTCAAAAAGACACTTTTCCCTGTAGGAATGATTGATTTTACTCAATAAATAGTAAACATGTTAATTTTGCAAATGAAAACTGTCCTTTATAGAGAGGTGTCCTCTAGCGTGAGTGTCCTCTCATTGAGGTTCTACTGTACCAAGTAATGTTGTTAGTTGATCTTGCCATTCCAAAGTAAGACCGGCCCCTTGTTGGGCGCCAGATATTGTACGGATCATCATATGTTAGTAAAAATGTGATCTTTATAAAATGCCTCTTCCTGTGTCCAAAGTGATGCTGTGTGTTCAGGGCACTGATGAGACAGTACGGGTCGTGTCTATGGACAAGGACTTCCATGTTGACTGCTATGTCTGTGAGGTAAGGATTATTATGCTATGCACATATACAAAAATGGCCATTTTTTGCTTGGTGATTTCCCCATACCATTCTCTTCTTTCACACAAAAAAGAAAGGGATCGGTGGCCTAAGCCATTGGTTTTCAACTGCTATGACCCGGGTTCGATTCCCACATTGGGCACTTTTTTCTGATAAAAAAAAAAAATGCTCCAATGACTCCCGATTCTTGCAAAAGTCCAAACCCCACCACTGAGTGCAAGTAACCAAACGGGGCTCTGACACATTTGTAAGTGCATAAGTCGAATTGCTTTTCACATATGTAGACATGTGGTGCACTTACAGTAAAAGCAGTCGTCTACTTCTACCCACCATGATTATCATGGCCTGTACCACGTGTACTAGGAATAAGCAAAAAAAAAAAACACAAAAAAGAAGAAATTTTTTTTTTTAGTTCAAGTGCCTATATTTTCAATGTTTTATTTCAAATATATATATACCAGTTTATTTTTTAGTGTAAAATGGCAAGCTTTTTAGTGTTAGCTCATCACCAGGCCAATTATTTCACCAATAACTACAATATATAGAAGTACTCTTCTTTTTTGTCCATTTTAAACTATTAAAGAAACTTGTTACAAACCTCCCAATTGATAAATTGTGTCTTTATACTTTTGCAATTATATTCCAGAATAAAAACTGAGCAAGTGTATCCATTACATACATTATAGATTAAAAACACAAGGTAAATACAACCACCAAATACAAATAGTGTATTTTTTTTTTTTGCTTATCCCTAGTACACGTGGTACAGGCCATGATAATCATGGTGGGTAGTTAGCGACTGCTTTTACTGTAAGTGCACCATATGTCTACACATGTGAAAAGCAGTTCGATTTTGCACTTACAAATGTGCCAGAGCCCCGTTTGGTTACTTGCACTCGTTGGTGGGGTTGGACTTTTGCAAGAATCGGGGGCCATTGGAGCATTTTTTTAAACAGAAAAAAAGTTTCCAATGCGGGAATAGAACCCGGGTCGTAGTGGTCGAAAACCAAACGTTTTAACCAGCCTTCCACCGACCCCCACAAATAGTGTATGATGTTTCTCTAACAGCATTGTTAGCATTGCTAGGAAACGGTTACACACTATTTATTTATTTACACAAGGTAATAAGACCAAATCCAAATAAATAAATAGTGTGTGACGTTTCGGTAACAGCATTGTTACCATCTTCAGACAAAAGTACTGAATGTACTAACGCTGTTACTGAAATGTCACACACTATTTTTTTATTTGTATTTGGTCGTATTACCTTGTGTTTTGTATCCATTACAATTTATTCCAATGTAAGTAGTCTATCAGTGCTGATGTACTGATGTATGTGTCCAGGACTGTGGACTCCAGCTCACAGATGAACCTGACAAAAGGTGCTACCCCCTCGACAGCCATTTATTGTGTCATGGCTGTCATGTTCGCCGCCTGCAGCTCTGAAGCTAATTCCACACCACATTTCCTCTTCTTTTTTTTTGTTTTGTTTTCACCATCTCTAGCCAAGTCTCAGCTATGGATGGAGCTTTGATGAATCTCTCCCAAGTTATCTCTTAAGTTGAGTTGTACATACATACACCTATTATACCCATAGATTCTCTCTCCCTTTTTACCCCTAAGAAACCTAGGGCCTCATTTTTTTTACCCTTCCCTATTTGATTTACACATTTTTTTGACCTTTCCTATAGGTATTAAAGTAATATCTCTCTCTTTCTATCTAGTTTTTAAATTTGTTTTCTCTCTCCCAGTATAAATGTATGTGTCTCTATATGTATTTAATGCTAGTAGATATTTGCATATCTCTCTATATATACATATACAGTTAAACCTGTCTATAGCACCCCCTCTAAATAGCTCCTTTCTTTCTATAGCGCCCCCTCTAAATAGTGCCGTCTTCTCTATAGCACCTGGTTTTAAGTAAGTAGTACGATGCGATTTACATTAAAAGTGACCTGTCTATAGCACTCCCTCTAAATAGCTCCTTTCTTTCTATAGCGCCTCCTTCTCTATAGCACCTGGTTTTAAGTAAGTAGTACGATGCGATTTACATTAAAAGTGACCTGTCTATAGCACCCCCTCTAAATAGCTCCTTTCTTTCTATAGCGCCCCCTCTAAATAGCTCCTTTCTTTCTATAGCGCCCCCTCTAAATAGCGCCTCCTTCTCTATAGCACCTGGTTTTAAGTAAGTAGTACGATGCGATTTACATTAAAAGTGACCTGTCTATAACACCCCCTCTAAATAGCTCCTTTCTTTCTATAGCGCCTCCCTCTCTATAGCTCCCGATTTTAAATACGTAGTACGATGCGATTTACATTAAAAGTGACCTGTCTACAGCACTCCCTCTAAATAGCTCCTTTCTTTCTATAGCGCCCCCTCTAAATAGCGCCCGATTTTAAATACGTAGTACGATGCGATTTACATTAATAGTGACCTGTCTATAGCACTCCCTCTCTCTATAGCACCCTATTTTGGTGAGTCCCAAGAAGGGGGGCGTTATAGATAGGTTTAACTGTATTTCTCAATATATCTATATATATATATATATTACTTTTTTTTTTGTTTTGAGGCTGGATTCTCATATCCGATCTTCCCAATTATCTAGTAGTAGTAGTAGTGTAGGGGAAAATTGGATGTATAATGTTGTTGACATTGGTGCCATTTCATCTTGTCTTTAATGGGACATGTTTGATCTGAAAGTGTATCTTCTTGTATGAGTGTAAGTGGCCCGAAGTTATGCTGGAGAATGCTGGTTATTCTTAAAGCATTTGTTTTTCCTTTTTTTTTAACTTCTCCTCTCTTCTCTTTAGACATCTTCCCACCTCTTTAGCTCCTTCTCTCAACTTGTTTTTTTTTTTTTTTATCCTCCTTTTTGTTTTTGAAATTTTTTTTTTGTTTTGTACACATTGTATTAACCATATATCTCATTTAATATTTATATTATAAAATAATATATATAAGCAAGAGTTTATATATATATATATATATATTTAATTTTTTTTTTTAATTTTCTTTTTTTTTTTTTTCATTATTTTTTTTTTTGTCGTTGTCATCTTAAATTTTTTTTTTTTTGGTGTGACACACTCTATATCTCCTACTTTTTTTTCTGATTGTATAAAAATATTATATAATAATATGTGTAGGGTTGGACAAAAGAATATTTCTTATAGAGTGTTTTATATATATATTATAATATATTATTATTATATACACACACAACACATTTTTACATATATGATTTCTTGTTGTTGGCTTTTTTTTTTTTTACAAGAAAAAAAATCTTTGAAAAAAAAAATCATTTTTCAACTTTTTTTTTTTTTTTCATATTGTCTTTTTCTCACTTTTTGGAAACTCTTTAAGCTCTGAAACTTTTTGAAGTGTTTTTTAGATAAAATCTCTTACTTGCTGTCTTTTATACAGCATTCATCTTTTTGTTTCCCATTTTTTCTCTCTCTTTTTCTATACCTCTTTAACTAAATTTTTTATTTGTAGTTTTTTTATTAATAAACTTATACATGTTTTAAAAGGAATCTGTCTATTATGTCTTGTCTTACCACAATTTTAATCAAATTTTCATTCAATTATATTATTGGTTGGATGATATGTATTTAGAGATTGTAGATTGGAGTCATAGGAATTTGATCTATTAAAGCAAAGGTCCCGTCAAGATATTAAGAATAAGCTTTTTTGGGCCTGTAAAATAATATACTGAAACTATGTGAGATGGTTGCGTGATGTGTTGGTGTGGCTTGTGGAAAGGCCGCTGATAAAATTATAATTAAAATTAATCTATTTAAAGCCAGAAATATATAAAGAGAAAAGAAGTAACGGCCGTTGGAGTCAAGCCTTCTTGTTTACCGCCGAGTCGCCAGAGTGTCTCTGATGCTCGCGCATGCGTAGTCAGGTTGACGCTCGCGGTTGCCGAGGCCGTCCACTGCCTGTGTGTGTAGTGGAGCTTTGTCCCAGTTCGCGCTCGCTGAAGCAAAGTGTGGTCGCCACATATATATAGAGTACAAAGACAAAAGGGAGTCGGTGGAAGGATGGTCTAAACCATTGGTTTTCGATCGCTGCGACCCGGGTTCGATTCTTGCATTGGGCACTTTTTTCTGATTTAAAAAAAAAATGCTCCAATGGCCACTGATTCTTGCAAAAGTTCAACCCCACCAGCGAGTGCAAGTAACCAAATGAGGCTTTGGCATATTTGTAAGTGCAAATTCGAACTGTTTTTCACATGTGTAGACATGTGGTGTACTTACAGTAAAAGCAGTCGCTAACTTCTACCCACCGTGATTATCATGGCTTGTACCACGTGTACTAGGGATAAGCAAAACAAAGACAAAGATCGCCTCTTCTGTCAAAATAGACTCCCATCTATTGACTGTCACCACAAACTAGCAGCCTTGGGTCGGTCTCAAAGCCACAACACCAGCTTTGGAAACCAATAAGTGTCCACCTGTAGACCATGGTTTCGGGCTAATGGCCTTCATCAACCTAGGATGGACTTTATTCCATGAGATCCACAAGGAATCCAATGGAATCTTCACAATCTTTCAAAGATATATTTTGCTGACAAAGTGACTAGGCCAAATCTATGGCCGAAATATAGATGGAAATTTTGTAGGAGGATATTGATCTATAAAAGCAAAGGTTGCCTCTCCTGTCAAAACTAGACGTCATCTATTGACCGTTGCCAAAAACTAGCGGTCTCAAATCGGGGACAAAGCCACAACACCAACTTTGGCAAACCAAGAAGCGTTCACCTGGAGACCATGGTTTCGGGCTAAGAGCCCTCGTCAGCCCAGGGCAGATTTTATCTCATGAGATCCACAAGGGATCAAATGGAATCTTCACAATCTCTCAAAGAGATGTTTAGCTAGCAAAGTGTCTAGGCCAAATCGATGGTCAAATTATAGATGGAAATTTTGTCTGAAGGAAACGGATCTATAAAAGCATAGGTTGCTTCTCTCAACAAAATAAACGTCAAAACTAGAAGGCATCTATTGACTGTCACTGCAAACTAGATAACTTCTAGTTTATTTGGACGGGTGAAGCAACCTTTGCTTTCATAAATTAATTATATGTTTGTGACATGAAATGTTTGAACTGTTTCTATATACAGTAGAACCTCCCTGTAAAGGACACCTAATTGCAGAACCAAAGTGTCCTTTAGAGAGAGGTGTCCTCTTACCAGAGAGTTGCAAAGTAGAAAAAATGGTAATTTTGCAAATGAAAACTGTACTTTGTATAGAGGTGTCATCTAACGCGAGTGTCCTCTCATGGAGGTTCTACTATATACATATTTGGTCAATTCTGGAATAATTAAAAATCAACGAATATCTTGGGTTATATAAATTTCCTGAAGCAAATTCATAAGGTGAAAGATTTCTTTCAAAATTTTTTATTGTTTTGCCAAGCTTTCGAATATTACTGCCCTACTACAGGAGAAAAATAGAAAATGTATAAGAATAATTGTTTAAACACAAGGAAATAAGACCAAATCCAAATAAATAAATAGTGTGTGACATTTCGGTAACAGCGTTGTTACCATCTTCAGACAAAAGTACTGAATGAGTGCCTGATGAAATGAGTACCAAATTGTGCCTTATCAATAATTGTTTAAATACATATCTTCATATTTACATATATTAGGAGATTTATATTTACGTGGAAGGGCAGTAATGCTCGAAAGAAAGACAAAATAATTTTTTTTTTTTACTTATCCCTAGTACACGTGGTACAGGCCATGATAATCATGGTGGGTAGTTAGCGACTGCTTTTTACTGTAAGTGCACCACATGTCTACACATGTGAAAGCAGTTCGACTTTGCACTTACAAATGTGCCAGAGCCCCATTTGGTTACTTGCACTCGCTGGTGGGGTTGGACTTTTGCAAGAATCGGGGGGCCATTGGAGCATTTTTTTTTTTAAACAGAAAAAAGTGTCCAATGCGGGGATCGAACCCGGGTCGTAGTGGTCGTAAACCAAACGGTTTAACCAGCCTTCCACCGACCCCCAACAAAATAATAAAAACTTTAAAAGAAACTTTTTGCCTTATGATTTCATACTTTTTATGGATCAAGGAATAGTTGATATTTATTCAGACAGGTGGTGCAAGCCATCAACAACTTTCAGTTGTACAATAAGGAGATTGCCTTTTTCTTAATATAAATGTTATATAAAAATTGTTTATAATTTTAAAATTAGAATTCCTAGAATGAGAAATACTCTGTAAAAGCCTACCACCAGATGTCGGGACTTTCCCTATATAAAATCGATTGTTGTTGTTTCTCGATGGCTGGCTAAACCCTATAAGTTTTGTTTTTCCTTGTTCTACTCGCCTTAAAACAGGCATAACTTTTCTCAAATTATGTTTATATTTATAAGCTAAATTAAAGCAATAATGATCTGAACTATTTTTAGCATTATTACCACGATTGCAAAACAATATCGTAAAATACTCATGGATTCCAATATCAAGAAGAAAATCTCATTTTTATAACATATATATGTGGCAATATGATAATAATGTGGGGAAAGAGAAATGATCACACGACGAGTTGGTAGAGGAATAACCCAGGCAATCAGTGAGAGAGAGGTAGCGCGAGAGACTGACACCGCTGAACGACCGTTTTTGTGTCGCCACCACCCCCCGACTGACAAAAAATAGACCTGAGGTTCCAAGAAAAGGCCCTGCGGTCGCCCCCTGGAATGTGGTCGTTGTGTCCCAAATGACCGTACTTTAGCTGCGTTCTCTCTCTCTCTGACTGTAGGTTTACTTTATTATTCCTGGAAGAGCATATATTATGACATATACATATATGTGGAAAAATAATAGTAAAAAATAAAGAGATCAGGTGTTGATATTAAAAGTAAAGAAGGCATATCCTGACCAGGAGCACATGAACTTTTTAGATGGCAGAGCGCCATCTATTGGAACAGAAATCAACTAAACGCCTGTTCCCTGATATTTGGCCAACCCATGTATTAAAAACAAAAAAGGCATATCCTGACTGCTCAGGCAGAGTGCCATCTAGTGGAACAAATATCAACTAAACATTGATTTTACTTGTTCTGTGATATTTAGCCTAATGCCCATTCTTGATAAATCAAGAAAAGTCAACCACGTACGTGTTTCAGACTTTTGGCCCTTGTCAACGTGGTGCAGGCCGTGGTGATGGCATGGTCCCTATTGAGAAATCTAGATGCTTACAACCTCCAAGAACTGGTGTGAAGAACTGCATACTGCAGTCAGATATGATTCATTTCTCCCCTTTCTGGTTTTTAATTATCCCAAGTACACGTGGTACAGGCCATGCTAATCATAGTGGGTATTTAGCAACTGCTTTTACTGTAAGTGCACCACATGTCTACATGAAGCAGTTAACCTTTTGCACTTATAAATGTGCCAGAGCCCCATTTAGTTACTTGCACTTGCTGGTGGAGTTGGACTTTTGCAAGAATCGAGAGCCATTGGAGCAGTTTTTAATTAGAAAAAAGTGCCCAATGCGGGATTCGATCCCAGGTGTAGCAGTCGAAAACCAACTGTTTAGACCATCCTTCCACTGACTCCCTCCTTCCTGCTTATTGGTGCTAGGCTGAGTAGTCATTTTTGTTTTAGTTGATATATGCCTGTTATAATATGTTTTATTAAGTAATTTTTTTTTTCATAAAAAGCATCTCCTGGTTGTGCCTATGAAAGTTGTTGATGACTTGCACCATTAAATAACAAATCTGATGAGTCAGGCCTTCCCTTTAATTTTTCCATTGCAGTAAGGGCAGTAGAAATTGTTTTATTTTAAAAAGAATATTACGCGTCTGAAATAGTTTTGTAATTTGATAACAGATGGCGTGCTAGTGCATCGTAATATAATTGTTCAAATAAAAGACACAATTTGATATTTGCGGAAGAGTGATTGCTCGAAGCATATTATATATTTATAATTATATGTAATTCTGCTGTCCTAAAAGCTTATGTCCATAGTTCATCTAAAATACACATTCGAAGAGTCAAGCATCAGTATCACTATAAAGGGAAGTTCCAAAAATGCAATATAACAGCGGTATGGTAGATTAAACTGGCGAAACCGCTGGGAGGGTTCACCACTGATGAGCCAGGCCCTTCCTTTAATTTTTCCATTGCAGTAAGGGCAGTAGAAATTGTTTTATTTTAAAAAGAATTACGCGTCTAAAATAGTTTTGTAATTTGATAAATAGCAAATCGTTAATTAAAAAAAAAAACATTTTAATTATTCAAGACAAGTTCACTGCACACACATTTCCAGCTCTTGTTAGCCTAGTGACAACTGTACCTCAATGACAAAGTTTCAGCTCAAATTTACATCATTAAGTGTGCTCACTAGGAGAAACCTAGTTCATAAATATAGAATGAGCATTTATTTATAGGGATGGTTGTGGTGCTTGTTTCTTTAGACCATATCTAGAAGTCCAATCTTCTCTAGCTTTGAAAAAGCAATGGACAGTACATCTTTATAGATGGAAATTTTGCCAGGGCAATATTGATCTAAAAAGACAAAGGTCACCTTTCCCGTCAAAATAGACGTCAAAGCCAGACGCTATCTATTGACCGTCGTTGCAACCTAGCTGCCTCGAGTCGGTGTCAAAGCCACAACACCATGATTTCAGGCTAATGGCCCTCGTCAACCTAGGGTGGACTTTATTCCATGATATCTACAAGAAATCTAATGGAATCTTGACAATCTGCCAAAGAGGTGTTTAGCTGACTAAGTGGCTAGGTAAAATCTATGGCTAAAAAGTGTCTTTTTAGAGTACATCTTTAGTTAGAAGAGTAGAATTCATACAGAGTAATTGGTTGTGTTTCCTGTTGATGGGAACATCTGAGGCACACAAAGGTAGAAATACGACTTTGCCTGCTAACATTTAGTTGGGCTTAGTAGGACAGCCTTCATGGTGGTCCTACCAGGAGTACAAGACTCCAGACGACATACTGTCCTTCCTGCCCACGGCCACCTTCCTGTCACGTTGAGGCAGTTAACAGGACTTGGGGAGGATTTACAGGGGCTCATCATATATAGACAGTATAGCTTATATATAATAGATCGAGGGGCATGAACTCATGGAATTGGTGTAATATTTACACAAGGGAATAAGAAACAACAACATAGCTTATAAATAAAGTATAGCTAAATTACTTTAAAAATTATATATTTGGTTACCCTAGACAAATGTCCACTTGCAGCGAATGTTATGCTGAAATCCTCTAACTTTAATTCAACACTTACTTCAATTCAACCAAAAGCTCTGATTCCTTGAGGTGTCGAATTAAAGAGGTTAGACTGTATATTAACTAATATTTATAACTCCGCCTTTGCCGGTCTCAAGCCCGGATGAAAAAGGAGGAGAGGGAGCAGTAACAAGCTCGCTAAAAAACCTGGGTTCAGCTGGCACGGCTGATAGTATCCTGTAAGGGATCCTAATCCATGGATACAGGATGAGCAGCGTTTTAACTCCATGTTAGGAGCGGCTGTACATGGCGTCTGTTCCTCATGTTAGAGGCGGCCATTTCTTTTGGAGCTAAGTCGACCCGCCACTGAGTAGTGCTCCCAGTCTTAATGACAAAGGCAGACACATTATACTTCCCCCAGTCATGATGGTTGTCACTAATATTTAGAATCTGTTTAATGTAAATCCGCCCTGCACCATCTGCTGCATGTTTCTTTCAGTAATGTGAATTAATTAAATTAATGTTCTTTTTCTATTCTTTTTCAATTTTTAATTGTTTTGCTAATGACCTGCTCCATCTGTATACTCATGGACAAAACTTAAGGAAGTTGAAAGTCTTTTTCGCAGATCGTCTGTTTATTTGAAGGATACAGAGGCAATTTTGTTCACATTTGGTTATCATGTGTGTTTTCAATAAAGGTCACTGTAATATCTTCCAGAGTTATTGTCTGCAATTCGAAATACATGTTAAAAGTTGCAACTTTAAGTTTTGTCAATGAGTGTAATCTTTATTGGATTTCTACAATAAATGAATTCAGTAGTCTTCTTCTTCGTTCTTATCTTCACTTAATCATATCAAGGTATCAAGCTTGTAAAGCATGACAACCATCATGATTGGGTGAAGTAGAATGCGTCTGCCTTTGTCATCAAGACTGGGAGCACTACTCAGTGGCAGGCCGACTTAGCTCCAAAAGAAATGGCCGCCTCTGACATGAGGAACAGACGCCATGTGCAGCTGTTCCTAACATGGAGCACAAACGCTGCTCATCCTGTATCCCTGGATTAGGAGCCCTTACAGGGTACTATTACTATCAGCCGGGCCAGCTGAACCCAGGTTTTTTAGCGAGCTTGTTACTGCTCCCCCTCCTCCTTTTTCATCCGGGCTTGGGACCGGCAAAGGCGGAGTTAATTCAGTAGTAATGGGGTACTATTGCTGTTATTCCTGCATGTGCCCTACCTTTCTGTTCGGAGAATCTGTATAAGACTGAAAGGTCTCAATAAAGTTTCTTGTTGTTGTTTTTATATGATAAAATACTGCCTCTGACTAGGTAAGTCTCGGGACAGGCTTTCATGTGTTTTACTAACATTCTAATTTAACTTAAAGTGAGAAAAAGGAATATCCTGATCGTGCAAATAAAATGTATTGATGGCTCGTGCCATCTGTCGGAATAAATATAAACTATGCTCTGGTTTTTAATTATATCAAAATTGTCGAGGGCCAACAACCCAAAACGAGTACGTGGTTAGCTTTTCTTGATTAAATCAAGGATAGGTAATTGGCCAATTTTGGAATAATTAAAAATCAACGAATAATTGATATTTATTCCGAAAGATGGTGCAAGCCATCAGCAACTTTTAGTTGCACGATCAAGTGATGTCTTTTTATCAATTTATCCACCTGATCTCAATTAAATTTCACTTTTGTACTATTTTTTACTACAAAGCATTTACAAACCATGATGAAGTTAAGTGAGGTTTGGTTCAGGATAGGTAGGTAGTCAACATGAGGGGAACCGTTTCCGAGACGTCCCAGTGGGGTGAACTCGTAATTAGAAGATCTACTGTAAAATGTATGCAATCTGTAATCATATATTGCCTAAACGAAATTTAAGGAAACTTCAACAACTGTCACAACACCCAACTCACTACGGACCATATATACCCGGCCATCCTTGCAGCCCTCTATATGGTAGACATCACTCCAGAAGAGGACATCCATACACACAAGGCACCTCAGTTGGCCGGTATTGTAATCAGGGTGCATGGATCGATCTGATCTGTTCCATGGACAAGACACCACCACCACGAAATTTAAGTTCATATTGTGAAGAAAAGGCTGGTAATCGTTTCACAAAACAATGAGGCGAAATTCGGTAGAAGAATTTCGCAGTGATGATTCGTTTGTAGGCTGTTGCAAGGATTTTTGTCAGATCACTAAATAGCAGAAAGGAGAGGGTAAAAGTCTCCTTTAAACTAACGTTACTTAGACTTGATAAGAGGACAGAGGAAAAGAAACCAACTGGTCAGTAGACTACGCTCCGCGCTAATCCTTTGTTGCCGGCTGGCGCCGCTGGGGTTTGTTTATTGTCACCCGGTCCGTCGTCTGGCCGACGTCCCGAAGTATTTCCATTATTCCACACATATCTTAAGGTACACTGTAAATGTAAAGAACATGTACATATTATCCATTTTAAATATCATAAGCTAGGTTGATCTTTTTGAGTGGTACTTAATGGAGTTATTTCATATAAATTTTACATGAAGGCTTTGAAAATCAAAGACATGTCTAATTAACTGGAGCTTTCTTTAATTTCTTTTTTTTTTACTTATATAATATCCCATCTCATATAATGGAGAATCTCTCTGTGTGTGTGTGTGTATAATGAAGTAATTTTTGAAGTGGATCTTAAGGTGAAAGCAATAAGACTACCAGAGATAAATTTATTTAAAAAACTTAAATTTTCAAATCTCAAGCTTTCGGCAATGAAAGCCCTTCTACAGGAGAAATACGTTACAATAAATTGCTGATAACACACGATTTATAATATCGATTTATCATATATGTATATTGTTGCACTGGGCTGCGGTTTGGCAGATTCTTCAGTCTTGAGTCTCTCCTCAGACGTGTCTTGCATCTTTCCAGAGCGTGTTTCAACCATCCTACAAATTTATATAAGGGAATAATGAGATAAGTCTACTTTAAGTAGAGAGCCTCCAGAATAATTTATTTATTTTTCTCACATCAAAGAGAGCAGTGAAGTCACACGTGTACCTAAATACAAATGATGATAATCTAAATAATCTGTTTTAAATAAATATCATAGAATATAAAAATAAATAAATATATAATTTAAATTTCAAATATATTAAAAATAATATAAGAAATACGCCATTAATCATGATGTAACACTTCCCCCTCTCCAGAGGTCGTCACGTCCTCGTGATTGACCTCATCAATTCTTTCAAAATAGGGTTTGATTCTTGAGACATGGACAATCAATGGGTCTTGGCCAGGATTATATTTTGGTTCAATTAAGTAATTTACGTTGGACAGCTTCTTTAATATTCTATATGGGCCAAAATATTTTCTCAATAGTTTTTCACATTTTCCGATTTTCCTAACTGGTGTCCAAACTGCCACTAAATGTCCTGGTTCATAGATTCTCTCGTTGTGTTTTTTGTCATAGTTTCTTTTCATCCTTTCCTGAGTCTTCTCTGTGTTGTTAATGACTACCTGTCTCGTCCTTGCTATTTTATCTAAGTAGTTTTCTATATATTCGTCGTAATCGTCCATGTTACTGTTCGTTGGGATATTCTCGTCGTCTAAGAGGGACATGGGTTCCCTCCCAAACAACAGGAAAAATGGAGAGTAGCCTGTGGTTTCTTGAATTGTGGTATTATACGCGTGGGTGATAAAAGGAAGGATTTCGTCCCAGTTCTTCTGATCCGTATTCACATACATGCTGATCATATTGATTAAAGTTCTATTTAGCCGTTCCGTTAGCCCGTTAGTCTGGGGGTGGTAGCTCGTTGTGAAGCAATGTTTAACTTTGCACATTTTCATAACCTCCTTCATCAAATTGCTAGTGAATTGTGAACCTCTGTCGCTGATAAGAAATCTTGGAGCCCCGTGACGTAAAAATATATGTTCGATTAAAAATGTAGAGACTTCTTTGACTGTCGCTTCTGGTACTGCCTTTGTTTCAGCATACTTGGTATAATAATGCGTCAACACAATTATCCATTTCCTTCTTCTTTTCGTTGATGGCAAGGGGCCAACAAAGTCAATTCCGATTCTTTCAAAAGGGTAGTTAGCTGGGGGAATAGGTTGTAGAAGTCCAGATGGCAACTGATTTGAACCTTTCCGACTTTGGCAAAGATGGCACGTCTTTACAAATTCGGAAACATCTTTCAGCATGGAAGGCCAATAGTATTTATTCTTCAATCGGTATGTGGTTCTGGCGACGCCCAGATGGCCATTCAGCATATGGTTGTGGTATTCACTCATGATTTCTTTCCTTCTCTTCTTTGGCACTACCAGCAACCATTCTCTACCTTCAGGATTTGGATTTTTCTTGTAGAGACACCCATTTTCTTCTTTAAAGTTCTGTGTAATTGAACGCTTGTTTCCACTAAGGTTCTCCTTAATATTCCCAATAAAATCATCCTTTTCGTCTATTATTTGATTCAAAAATATTCTTTCATAATCCTCGTCCCATTCGTTTTCTGGTAAGGGTCCTCTAGATAGACCATCAGCGTCCAGATGTTTTTTTCCCGATTTGTGTATAATTTCGAAATTATATTCCTGAATCTTCAGTGCCCATCGTGCTAATCGGCCGGTCGGATCTTTTAAATTCTTAAGCCAGCATAGTGCGTGATGATCAGTGACGATTTTAAAGTTCCTTCCATATAAATAGGGCCGTAATTTTGATATCGACCACACTACAGCTAAACATTCCTTTTCGGTGGTTGAATAATTTTGCTCAGGTTTACTTAGGGTTCGGCTCAAATATGATATTACCTTCGCTTCGCCACCGATATTTTGAATTAGTGTTGCGCCTAAGCCGATGTTAGAGGCATCTGTGTGAATGCAGGTGGCTGCATTTGGTTCAAAGTGACCTAAAATTGGCGGATTCATAAGAGCTTTTTTAAGGTTTTGGAACGCTTCTTCCTGTTTTCCTGTCCAGATAAATTGAACATTTTTTCTGATGAGACTGGTCAATGGGTCAGCGATTAATGAGAAATCTTTAATACATTTTCTATAATATGAGCACATTCCTAGGAATGATTGCACTTCTTTGGCCTTCTTGGGCTGAGGAAAATCTCTAACGGCTTTGATATTATATTCGGCAGGTTTTATACCCTCTTGGTTGGTTATATGTCCAAGGATCTCAAGTTCCTCGAAAGCAAATCTGCATTTCTTGGCGTTCAGTTTTAAATCAGATTCGCTGAAGCATCTGAGGACAGCTTCAAGTCTTTTAATGTGGGTTGGAAAGTCCGAGCTGTATATAATCACATCGTCCAGGTAGCAAAGGCAAATCTGCCATCTCAGATTTCCGAGGACATTGTCCATGTTCCTCTCAAAAGTAGCAGGGGCGTTGCATAGACCGAAGGGCATTACGTTGAATTCATATAACCCATGTGCAGTAGTGAAAGCCGTCTTCTCTTTGTCTCTCTCTTCAATTTCGACTTGCCAATATCCCGATTTGAGATCTATTGCTGAGAAGTACTTGGATCCTTGGAGAGTATCCATTACATCATCAATTCTTGGGATTGGATAAACATCCTTCACTGTTACTTCATTTAATTTCCTGTAGTCCACACAAAATCTGTATTTGCCATCTCTTTTTTTGACCAATATAACGGGAAAGGACCAGGGACTTGAAGATTGTCTAATTATTCCTTCTTCGAGCATCTCGTCTATTTGATCCTTTATGATGGTTCGTTCCTTAGCGCTTACCCGGTAAGGCTTGTGCTTTATCGGTTTTGCGTCTTCTGTATGAATCTGATGTTTTGCCAAATTGGTCCTACCTAACCTCGATGAGAACAAATCAGTATACTTGGCCAAAATTTGTTTTAACCTCTCTTGTTCTTTAAATGATAAATTTTTGTTTATTTGAAATTGTATTTCGTCATTTTCATTCTGCTTCTCTTTATTCTCTATAAAATTTACCCCTGAAGGAAGACTTCCATAAGCCAATGTTTGGTCTTTCATGATTTTTAAAGGTCGAGGATAAGGGTTCGTTATCCAGATATGGGTTTTCTTATCCGTGACAGTAAGCAAACTTCTTGCCAATCGAAGACCATTTGTTTGAGTCATTCTGTTGTTCTCTTCGATGACATATTCGCCATCCTCTGCTTCTATTGAGGCCCTAATCAATTTAATAGATAGTTTAGGTATAACGGTATCTGTAGTGCTCTTTATTTTTTTTAGATCATAATTGCTTACGTCATGATTACTCATCAAATTATATTTTATTGTTTCTCGTTTACAATCAATTTTAGCATTCATTTTTTTAAGGAAATCTCGTCCAAGAATAAGAGTTCGTAGATGCGCGTCCATTACTACAAATTCGTGGGATAATTCAGTGTCATCAATTTTAAAATCTAAAATAATGCTACCTACCATATCTAATTTTTTCCCATCGGGTCCTGAACACGTTTTAGTGAGACTATTTATTTCACGGCCAGCAAAAAGTTCTGTTCTTAGGTCGACCACTGAAAGATCGGCGCCTGTATCAATCAAAGCTTCGCATAACCCTATCTTGTCCACATTAATATTAATTTTGTACCTAGGGTCCAACTTTCTAATTCCATTTATGGTCGACTTGCTTTGATTGAAGGAATCAGGCGCGACACTTAGTTTAAATCTTCCAACACGGAATATCTATTCCGTGTAGGAATATTCGTTTGTGTGTCATTACAAACATCCGCATAGAGGCGAGGCCGTGTATAATCTTTCCTTTCGTCCATTTGAAGGTTTTCTTGGCTCTTGTCTTGGGAAACTGAGGGGTCCTCTTCTACGATCCTCACAAACTTGACTCTGCAATACCGCGCTACGTGTCCTGGCTTGTTACACTTGAAGCATATTGGTCTCCCGTCTTCTGTCCTATTCCTGTTTGAATCTGGACTCTTATTGTATGTTTTCCCTGGGTAGACCGGTTTTGGCTCATGAATGGGAGTGTAAAATCGTCTAGGGGCAGATACCTGGGGCAGCGGCTTGTTCTGGTAGTACCTCTGAGCGGGGGCCTGGGGCTTGGGGGTGTTCTGGTAGTACCTCGGAGCGGGGGCCTGTGGCTTGGAGGTGTTCTGGTCTGGTCTTCTGAACGACGGAGCGTTCTTCCATTGCTCTTGATGATGGGAACGAGGAGAGCGTGGTCCATTATATAGAGCCTTTGATTTTTCTATACGTTCTTGATAATTATTTTCAAACAAATCCATCTTTTTACACAATCTTAGGAGTTCGTTGGTATTCTTAGGAGGGTTTAAGTAGAGGGCAAAAGAGTATTCTTTCTTTAACCCTCCAATAACCCAATTTATTTTATTCTCTTCTTCCATTTGGGGATCGACCTTGTTGCACAGAACCAGGATATCCTCTGCAAACCTGATTGCAGGTTCATTCCACTGCTGCATTCTGTTCAGCCTCATCTTCAATTCTTCTTTGTTGGCGTCTGAGCCAAAATCCTGAATTAGGCGGCTCTTGAAATGTTCCCAGCTGGTAAAACTTATCTTGTGTAGGTCCAGCCAGGTTTTGGCGCTACCAATCATGTTCATGGCTGCATAGCGAGAAATAATATATTCTGCCCAGTGGTACAGGAAGCCAATTTCTTCAAGGGACTCAATCCATGGGCGAGGGTCTTCTGTTCCATCATATTTGGGGATGTCTATGTTGGGGTTCAAAACAACTGGGTCGGCACTTGCATCTCCACCAATTGTTGCACTGGGCTGCGGTTTGGCAGATTCTTCAGTCTTGAGTCTCTCCTCAGACGTGTCTTGCATCTTTCCAGAGCGTGTTTCAACCATCCTACAAATTTATATAAGGGAATAATGAGATAAGTCTACTTTAAGTAGAGAGCCTCCAGAATAATTTATTTATTTTTCTCACATCAAAGAGAGCAGTGAAGTCACACGTGTACCTAAATACAAATGATGATAATCTAAATAATCTGTTTTAAATAAATATCATAGAATATAAAAATAAATAAATATATAATTTAAATTTCAAATATATTAAAAATAATATAAGAAATACGCCATTAATCATGATGTAACAATATATATCGTGTTTCTTCTGTAGAATGGCTTTGTTGCCCGAAAACTCTAAAGAAATTTGAATTAAAATTTTTAGAATAAATTTATCTCTGGAAGCGTATTTTATTACCTTAATATTTGATAAAATGGATTATTTAATTGAGAAAAGAGAATTCATATCTATTCTCTTCTTTTAAAAAAAGAATTCACATCAACGCGCTGTTCAGTTTTATTAAAGTGCGTCATAACCTTAAAATAAACGTACGCACGTAATAATATTTACATAATCTCGATATTCCATATTTACGATTCTCTTTAAGCAATATTCATTTTGGAGCACCATACTCTTGTGCCTGTATTGAAAGTCTTCGTATGACATTCATCTCTCGTTCCTTCAATTCGATTAGCTTGCCACATTGAAGGGTTGCGAAGAGTCCGACGATTCCCATGAAAGCCATATCACCAAGATTAAAGGAAACATTTGTTATCAATTTCTTCAACTGGATAACTGTGAAAAAGAAGCATCCAAATGGGTAAGCTGCATTTTGACTTTTGCATTGTTCAAAGTCATCAATCCCAGTTTTGTTACAACATGAAAATCCTTTTATATCATCAGGATCTGTTTGCATATCAATAAACAACTTGGTTTTATTATTCGCAAAATGATTTATTTGGATGTTATTAAGTATATTTACTTCTTGAATATAATCATCAATGTTGAATTGTTCCTCATCGGAATGAACTTTTTCTGAAAGGAGAAGGTTATAAGATCTCTTGGTATTTCTGTAGACTCCAGCTTCTTTGTATATTTCCAATTCGATGCCAGATAATCCACAGCATTTGTAGCGTGATTGGATAAAATCAATCGCTCCTGAATAGTTGCCTGTTAACTCACCATTAGAGTCGACTTCTAAATTCTCCAAAATGTCTTTCAAGGTAAAGTAGATCTTTTCTTCGCCCATCACTTTTACGATGTCAACATGCATTTCGGAGAGCAAAAGCAAGTTAAGATTAATGAAAAGGGTAAATGAGCAAATATACATGAGAATAGGATTTTCTAGTACGATTCCATTTAAGCCAATGCCACACCATACATATGTGCATGTAGATATCCATGTGAGATATTTCTTTGCAGGGAATATATAGTCTTCAACCAGTAGTAAAGGGTATATCAGAGTCTTATTGGGAATATCATTTGGACTCATAGATGATGCATTTTGCACAATTTCAGGCGGATGAGTAGAGAAAAGCGTGGTAGCCAAATACGCCAAGGCTGTTAGTGATACACAAGAGATAATTTTGATGTTTACTAACTGGGAACTATCCATTATGGATCCTGTTGCCTAAACGAATTGCTTAAAACAATGGATATTGGTCAAGGTGATTCTAAACTACGAAAAGTTCGGAATAAAATATTGATTTCCAATCTCGGACGTGCCTCTGAAGGATCGCCTATCACATATGTTGGATTTGTAGAGCTGTTTGACTCCTGCTCCTGGATAATTTCCCCTTTGAATTTGAATTCCTAACTTTTCTGTGTTGATTACCGTCCAGAAGCAATTTATTGCTTTAGTCTATTGATGACGGGGTCTATTATCTACAAATACCAATTTGGTCTTGAGTTGAGCAATTCAAGCTGCAACATCGACCTTGAAGTTTGTCAGTGGCCGAATCCTTGCACTGTTGACATCATCCATAAAAAGAAAGAAAGGAGGAATAGGTAGCACGTAGATATGTAAATATGCGTAAATAAACGAAATAAAAAGTATTGCATCCAGACGGTGCTTAAGAAAAAACAGCAAATTTGACTCAAATTAACTTCTTGTCGTATGCAATGAATAATTGAATTTTGTATTAAAAAGGTCGAAAATAAGCTAATCTTTATTTATTTTAATTTTTAGTTATTTGATATAAGTAATAGCCTGTACATGTATGCCAAGTCTCATGATATTCCATCAGCTCTTTCTGGTTGCGACACTTCTATTTCAACTAGTGTAGTCTGCGCCTAAATACGTATATTTCGAACGCTTTAATATTAAATAGCAGTCGATTGTCGATTCAACATACCTGATTTTAGACAAAAACGCATCTCAATGAAAAATTTGGTGTAAAAAAAAACTGATCGAAAATAAGATTAATCGCATTTAAGAACGAATTAGATCAAAAATAGATTTAAAAAAAAAATCATGCATATTCAAATATATTTTAATTGATTGCTATTTATATGGCCAATATATGTTTACAAAAAAAAAAATAAACAATGTATTTTCCTTTCCAAACGTTGTTTCTGTTTATTTCTTGATAATTAGTTTTACAGTTTCCAACTGTACAATTGTACATCCTGGTGCATTTGAGAGTCCAAATGGCATTCTTCGATATCGATATAGACCCTTACGTGTGTTGATAGAGAAATAATTTTGACACGATTTATCCACTTGAATTGCAAAAATAAGCACTGCTTAGATCTAGTAAAAAATAAATTTCCTGATAATATAATGAAAATGTATTCTTGAGTCGGCAATTGATCAATGGTGTTGCCCAAGCTATGTGTAACTGGATACATAATGCTTGAGAAGAATATAAAATATAAAGCAAGAAACTCACCCACGTAAGCCGTTTTGTTTATTATTTATATGTATTACAAAGAATTTTACTTCACAAACTTTATCATATATACATTGGTTTTATGATTTCTTCAATATTAAACCTTATTCATAAAAAGCGCGAAATCATAAGGCGAAAGGTTTCTTTAAAGTTTTTATCATTTTGCCAATCTTTCAAGCATTACTGCCCTTCCACAGGAGAAACATAGAAAACGTATAAGAAGATGAATTGTTTATATACATATCTGCATATTTACATATATTAGGGGAATAAGCCTTTTAAAGGATATTTTCACAATAATATCAAATAAGAAACCGACCAGACATTTGAAGGGCTTCAAAGACATTCAGTGTCACAGTCAGCACCAATTCAATCAGCTCATGTCTCCATTCTCAATTTCATGAGAAAACAGTTATCGAAAATTTTACACATAAAAAATAGAAAAAGTAAAAATTAACAAAAAAAATTATGAATATTAAATCTTTTTAACACAAAATCAATAAGCAATCCAGGGCCAGGTATATTTTAACTATTTTTTATTTCTTAAGCTTTTTGGCCAATATGCCCTTCGACAGAAGGGTTCTTCTAGGTCTTCTGTCAAAGGGTATATTGGGCCGAAAGCTTGAGAAATAAAAAATAGGTAAAGAAACCTAGCTCTGGATTGCTTATTGTCTTGTCAAATTGTAAAGTCAGGGATGAATATGTATTATTAAATATTCTTTTCAGTTATGATTTCACTGAAGTTTGAACTTTTTAAAATTTAAATCCGGATAGTTGGTATTCTGCCTTCAGGAACCTGGGTTATAAATATCTCTTTTTTGAACAGAAATCATAAATATTGTTTCCTATATAAATTGCGTAGATTATATTTTCAGATATTTTTCATATTGAATACACGAAAACGCGCCATTTATTTACCATATCTCCTCATTGCTTTTTTAAAAATGAAATTTCATTATACAAGTAATTATGTTGTAGTACAAAACGCGAATGTTTCTTTTCACAAGGGAGGACTTGACACATCAGTGTTGAACCCTCCCAGCGGTTTCGCCAATTTAATCTACCAGACCGCTTCTTTAGAGCTATGTATTAATTTATGCCTAACTGGCCTTGTCCTTATTGTTTGCGGAAGAGCATTGCTCGATGCAAATATTTAAATGTAATTCTACTGTTCTAAAAGCTTATGACCATAATTTGCTTAAATATCATTTCTAAGATTCCACTCTTCAGTGCAGCATATAAAGGCAGAATCGTCCAATACAACAACAACAACAACAAAAAGCCTTTATTTAGGGTCACTGACCCTATACAGGATTCACCAGAGGTATGCATAAGAACAAAGCAGTGAGACAAAGGAAATACGATATATACAGAAGAAAAGGGAAAAAAAAAAGAAGAAAAAAAAACAAGAAAGAGAAAGAGGGAAGCAAGAAAAACAATACAAAAAGAGTAGCAGTAAGAAAGTGAGGAGTGAGTGTCACTTGGCCTTCTTCTGAGATATGGATTTGTGGAAACCATAAAACGCCGTAGCAATATACTTATTCTGGGTCATATTGTCAATTAATGATGGAAGTGAAGCACAGAGTTGCCCAGTTTTGAGCATAAGGGTTCTTCTTTCTTCTTTCAGAGCAGAGCAATCAAAAATATAGTGAGTGATTTCATTTTTTAGTTTTGAATTACAGAAGGTACAAATCGGGTCCTCACCGCAGAGCATCTTGGTGTGGTTTTCTCTAAAAAAACTTGAAAGTATTCTAACTTGTGCGAGTAGTCTTACAACCGGGAAAGGAAAATCCCCTAAAAGGTATCCCTCCGTCATGAAAGATATGTGAATGTCTTTGTAGTGAGAGTATAGCTTAGATTTATCCATTCTTGTAAGGTCATTTGTATAGATTGGTCTGCCGCTGTTTTTAAGAGCCCTGTAATCGCGCTCCTCAGCGTTTCAGGATCATCACAGGAAACAGAATCGTCCAATACAGTATTAGAGCTCCAAAGAAGCGGTCTGGTGGATTAAATTAGCGAAACCGCTGGAAGGGTTCACTACTGATGAACCAAGCCCTCCCAATATATTTTTTTTCGTCGCAGTAAGGACAGTAGAAGTTTGTTTATTTGTGAAAAGAAACATTCGCGTTTTGGTGTTTTCATTTGTATTATATAGATGGCGCGTTATTGCTATGTAGTAATTATATAGTAATAAAGTATTTTATTAACAGATTATTAATTTTGATATTTATATATTTTTTATTACTCTTCCATAAACTTCCATCATTGATTCTCTTGTAGTTTATCAATTTTAATTTGCGCTTGCCCAGGAATCTGGGTTATAAATATACTAGCCGAATGACCCGGGCAACGCCCGGGTTTTATCCGATTAAATGCTTTTATTCAAATACTATTCGTTACAATTATAAATTGGCGCCGTGGATGTCATTCTTGTATAATATACTAGCGGATGTATACCCGGCTTCGCCCGGGTTTTATCTGAGTGAAAGTTTGCCTAACGAATATTATTGAAAATAATTTACCGGAACATAGACTATTATGATAATAATGATAATAATATTTATTACATTATATTTTTTATTATATATTTATATAATACGAATGGCCCGGGCAACGCCCGGGTTTTACCCGAATGCGTATATATTTTAAAAACGTTTTAATTCAAATACTATTCGTTACAATTATAAATTGGCGCCATGGATGTCACTCTTGTGAAACGTCCCGTTCCAAACTGTGTGTTTTTAAAATGTTTTAATTAAAATACTATTCGTTACAATTATAAATTTGAACGATAGGCTCATTATTTCTTTATACCGTTATTATACCGTTATATTATATATATTATATTTATTATATATATATTACACGTTATTTGTTTTCTTGGCCGACTGTTTTACATATGGTGTTATCTTAAAATTGCTTGTTTTGAATATTTTTTAGATTGAGATTATTAGCTAGTATGTAAAAAAATTAACTCTGTTGAAATTTAATTTTGTATTTATATATAAATAAAATTAACTCTGTTGATTTTTTTGTATTTAATCGATAACAGCGAAGTTACGCATGTTAATGTTAGGAAATATATTTTGATGTTAAGCAAAACCTGCTCCATCTCGTTTTACATAAATGTTGAAAATTTGGTTGAAATTGATGCATTGTAACGAAAGTTTTTAGTGATGTCCACTTATGAAATTTCCATTTTATTAATATAGATTAACTCTGTTGATAAAGATAGATAAATGAGTTTTAAAAATTGTAAAAAAAAAAATGCATCGGCCGGGAATCGAACCCGGGCCGCCCGTGTGGCAGGCGAGCATTCTACCACTGAACCACCGATGGTTATGAGAAATGGCCATATTTGGGTATTTATTCCATTCACAAAGCAAACGGTGACAGAATTAAGAATTGTTGCTTGATTATGACGCTGATAACTGTATATATTAATCCCTCTCTTTCTGTGTTTGTGGCTTAAATATGTAGGGTAAATAATTCCAAATGCCACACCTAGATGGCGCTGTGTTAAACTTTGTGTGTTATAAAAGTTATATTTTGTAAATGTAAATATTTAATTATTCTTTAAATTTTTTTGCCATCTATCGTTAAGAATTTACACAAATAAATTTACTGGCAATGAGTTTCTTTTAAATATCTTCAAATATTATCTCTACAGACCTTACTGCAATGATATGAGTTATTGAATGAGAGGGCTTGGTTTTCAAATAATAAAAAAAAAAATTGAATTTTAAAAATTCAATAACTCATATCATTGCAGTAAGGTCTGTAGAGATAATATTTGAAGATATTTTAAAGAAACTCATTGCCAGTAAATTTATTTGTGTAAATTCTTAATTATTCTTTATTAAATTATTTTATATTTTATTGTAAACAATATGTTATATTTCTTTTTTGTTAGAATACCATTTAACTAAAAATTGTATGCCTAAATAAGTCGAGAGACTTTTTGAAATAAAAACTTTTAGTGGCTAACCGTGTCTGTGGTGATTAATGATCCTACAAATACATTGCTGTGTCATTCTGAAGTTTTTATTTCTTAATTTTCTAAGTTAAAAGTTAATAATTAGTAAGTCATTATACTTGTAAAATCTTGTACAGAATATATTTAATTTGAATATCAAACACGAAACAGACCAAACCTCTGAAGAGCTCCGTGTAAAAAGCATTTTTAAAAACATCCAAATGATACAAGATATAAATGTTAGTTTAAGATTCATTTTCATATACTCCTGTACTTCATTTACTCCCGTAGAATTGCTTATGAAACCCAAAAACTTGAGAAGAATAAAAAATAAAGCAAAAATTCACCCTTGGAAAATCCATTTGTTTATTATTTATGTTTTGCAAAGGATTTTACTTTTCCGACTTTAAAATAGTCTTTTATTTTATTGATTTTCTATTTCTGAGAGAAAAATATCACTATATAAGGCTGTCCTAAAAGTTCGTGTTTTTCTTATTACTTGGCTAATAATATTATTACGGCAAATACATAATAATACATAATACAATTATCAAAATTCGAAACTATCATAGACGCGTATGATTCTTAAAAAAAAAAAAAAAATTCTACTGTCCTTACTGCAATGGTAAAAATTAATGGGAGGGCCTGGCTCATCAGTGGTGAACCCTCCCAGGCCCTCCCATTAATTTTTTCATTGCAGTAAGGACAGTAGTAATTGTTTATTTTTAAAAATAAAATAGTTTCGAATTTTGATAACAGATGACGCGCTAATGCATCATAATACAATTACTTTATACATAATACAAAGACATTATACATAATGGCGATTAATATTGGTATTTCAATTTTTTTGCAAGTGTTTACGAAATTTTGGGACAACCATGTAATAATCCATTTCTAAAGCAATTTATCCCTATATACTTGTATATATAAAAGTCAGTGTATATATGTGTGTTTGTTCCTATGTCGGCTATACACGTCCACAATACGTAACTAATCTGACTGAAATTTTAACAGTATATAGAGTAGAATCTGGAAAAACTTTTAGTGAAAATTTCAGGTCTCTATCCCGAATATTCTTCGAGTTATTTGCAAATTGCGATGCAAATTTGCCCTTTCGCTCGCAAGCAGCGCCTCTAGCGGTGAAGATGGGAGGTAATATCAGCTGACCTAATGTACATGTAAAACGTGTTTTAACAGATCATAGAGAGAAAATTCTGGAAGAGATATTTATCGGATTTTTAGCCGAGAAAAGTTGAAATTGAGAGGTTCTGGGCAAAAATAGTTAATTTTTTAGTCCAAAAATGATGATGACAATATTTCGGTATCATGTTTGATTATCAGATACAAAATTATAACGGGAAAAATTCCAAAAAGCAGAGACCACGGGTGAAGTCAGTTCATTTTTAGTCTGAAGGAACAAAATTGTAGCAGAAAATCACCATTCGAGCAGAAGACACAAAGCCAGATCATCTCTCTATAAAAAGATCGCTTCTCTGACACAAATTTGGAGCGGGACGTTTCACAAGAGTGACATCCACGGCGCCAATTTATAATTGTAACTAATAGTATTTGAAAATCAAAATAATAGAATTTTCAAATATCCTTGTGAAAATTTACATTTTTATATTTTAAAAACACACAAAGTTTGGAGCGGGACGTTTCACAAGAGTGACATCCACGGCGCCAATTTATAATTGTAACGAATAGTATTTGAAAATCAAAATAATAGAATTTTCAAATATCCTTGTGAAAATTTACATTTTTATATTTTAAAAACACACAAAGTTTGGAGCGGGACGTTTCACAAGAGTGACATCCACGGCGCCAATTTATAATTGTAACGAATAGTATTTGAAAATCAAAATAATAGAATTTTCAAATATCCTTGTGAAAATTTACATTTTTATATTTTAAAAACACACAAAGTTTGGAGCGGGACGTTTCACAAGAGTGACATCCACTGTGCCAATTTATAATTGTAACGAATAGTATTTGAATAAAAACATTTAATCGGGTAAAACCTGGGCGTTTCCCGGGTCATTAGGCTAGTTACATATAAAAAAAGCTATTTAAAAAAAAAACCTAATCATGAATTAAAAAAAAAGCCATAATTAAGATAGATCGTTATATTGGTATATTACGAGCTCGGTAGGTCATAGGATTAGTTCCCATGTTTACTGCCCTAATACAGTAGAACTTGGATAATTCGAACTTCTTTAATTCGAAAACCTCTTTAATTCGAATATTTATCTTGGTCCTTAGAATTTCCTATAAATATAATTTCCGTTTTTAATTCGAATCTTTGGATAATTCGAATTTTTTTATGGTCCCTTGGGGTTCGAATCATCCAAGTTCGACTGTATAATGTGTTACAAGGCCTGGGCTTAAGTAAGGTAGGTTCAGGTTAGGGTTAGTAAACATGGTAACTGATCCCGAGATCTCCCAGGAAGCTTATATTGAAGGCCTACAATGCCGAAGATAATCTGTAATCATCATAGTACTTGTAAAAAAAAAAATTAAAGATAATCAATTGATAATGAATTGAATTCAATGTGTTGATCAGTTTTATTTGGGCGCTTTATGAGTTTCAGATGACCTTGAGCAGACAATAATATTTACATATTTGATGACGATTATGCAATTATCATTTTAGAGCGGCAGCCTCTTCAGTTTGTGCTGAGAGTCTTCTCAAGACACTCAGTTCACGTTCCTTCAACTCCATTAGCTTGCCGCACTGGAGAGTTGTGAAAAGTCCGACGATTCCTGCAAATGCCATATCGCCAAGGGTAAAGGAAACTTCCAAAATAAATTTCTTCAACTGGACAACTGTATAAAAGAAGCATCCAAATGGGTAAACTGCTTTTTCACTTTTGCATTGTTCAAAGTCATCTATCCTAGTTTTGTTGCAACAAGAAAAACCTTTTATGTCTTCTGTATTTGGCTGCATCCCAATAGGCTTGGTTTCATCATCATCATCGGATGAATTTGAAGTCATTTCGTTAAGTATATCTACTTTTTGAGGATAATCATCAATGTTGAATTGTTCCTTAACGAAAGAAGATTTTTCTGAAAGAAGAAGTCTATAAGATTTCTTGGTATCTCTGAAGATTCCAGCTTCTCTGTATATTTCCAATTCGATGCCAGATAATCCACAGCATTTGTAGCGTGATTGGATAAAATCAATCGCTCCTGAGTAGTTGCCTGTTAACTCACCATTAGAGTCGACTTCTAAATTCTCCAAAATGTCTTTCAAGGTAAAGTAGATTTTTTCTTCGCCCAACACTTTTGCAACGTCAACATACATTTCGCAAAACAAGAGCATGTTAAGATTAATGAAAAGGGCAAATGAACAAATATACATGAGATAAGGATTTTCTAGTACGATTCCGTTTAACCCAATACCACACCACAAATACGTGCATGAAGATACCATTACGAGATAATTCTTTGCAGGGGATAAATAGTCTTCAATCAGTAGTAAAGGGTATATCAGAGTACTATTGGGAATATCATTTTGACTTAGAGCTGATGCATTTTTCACCAAGGCAGGTGGATGAGTAGAGAAAAGCGTGGTAGCCAAATACACCAAGGCTGTTAGTGATACACAAGAGATAATTTTGATGTTAACTAACTGGGAACTATCCATGAAGAATTCTTGTTGTCCAAACTAATTACCTGAAACAATGGAGAACGGTCAAAGGCATTCACCAATTTTTAAAAATCTCATGCATGTTCGAAATGAGATTGTAAATACGATTTTGAAATAAGCTGATATTTGACATTCTAAAAGCGCTAATAACACAGGTCTACAAAAAAAACTTTTTTTTTTGCACAAGAGAACCTGATGGTGTTTCTAGTGTAACTCTTCATGCTGAACTCAAAAATCTAATCAGAAATTTCCCATCACCCATAGTTTTTGCCTGACGATCTTTTTTTAGTATTGGGATAAATACATGCATCCAACATGAAAGAGACTTACGAAAACATGAAACTGCTTTTGAAAAAGATAGAACATGAAAGATACGGTTGGAAAATATGCAGCGATTTGAAAGTCGTTGCTCTCTTGCGTGGATTACAGCTTGGATATACAAAATTTTGTTGTTTTCTGTGTGAGTGGGATAGCAGAGATAGGGAAAGGCATTACATTAAAAAAATCTGGCCAAACCGTAAAATCTTTACTCTAGGATATAAAAATATTGCAAATCTACCCCTGATCGATTCAGAAAATATTTACTTACCACCATTACATATTAAACTGGGATTAATAAAGAACTTTGTCAAGGCAATGGATCGAAATGCCAGTGGATTTGCCTACCTAAAACAAAAATTTTCTAGTATAAGTGAAGCGAAGATTAAAGAAGGCATTTTCGTTGGACCTCAGATTCGAGAATTGCAGCAGGATGGAAATTTTCAAAATAGTTTGAATGAAGTTGAAGCAGCAGCATGGAATTCCTTTAGAAACGTTTGCAAAAACTTCTTAGGAAGTGTCAAGGTTGAAAATTACCGAGACATAGTTAATGATCTGTTGCTTTCCTACAAGGCACTGGGATGTATCATGTCCCTCAAGATCCATTTCCTGCATTCACATCTAGATTTCTTTCCAGACAATCTTGGCGCAGTTAGCGATGAGCATGGTGAGAGGTTTCATCAAGCTATATCAAGCATGGAGAAGCGGTACCAAGGTAAATGGAGTCCCGCTATGCTTGCCGACGACTGCTGGGCACTCAAGAGGGATCTACCACAAGCAAAGTATAGAAGAAAATCCACTGTCACTGCTTTTCAATAATAAATATGTTTCGTTCATATATGCCTATATATTAACAATATTTCCAAATTCAAGTAGGTGTATCTCAGAAATATTGTGTAATAGAAAAAAACTAATGGTATATTTGGATTCAGGACATGTAGATAAGATGCTATTTCTTTGTGGACAAAGAAAAATATTTTTTGATAAACCAGTTACATGACATTGTTTGCAATTTTTAGTGTTTTTATCCCAATACTAAAAAAGACCGTCACGCAAAAACCATAGGTGATGGGAAATTTCTGATTAGATATTTGAGTTCAGCATGAAAAGTTACACTAGAAACATAATCAGGTTCTCTTGTGCAAAAATCTTGTTGACCAGTGTAATCTATCTCTATATATATAAAAGTCAATTTCTGTCTGTTTCGCGATAAACTCAAAAACTACTGAACCAATTGGTACCAAATTTTGCATGTCGCTTTTTATAAACCTGAGGAAAATTTTCGGCTGCATTTTGATTAGTATTTTTGGCTATTTTTTTTTCATTTGAAGAACTTTTTTTTTACGCGACTAATCCGGAATGGAATGAATACCTAATGTTAAAAGTCGTAACATACAATATGTAAATATATCTTTTGAATGTATGACTAGAAATGTAGATTTTCTATTGAATGTATAAATTGTTATTATGTAAATTTCCCTTTTGTATATAACTGAGCCGTGTTATTGAAAGAAAAGAGTTTCTGAGTAGAGCGAGAGCTTCTGCGCGTGTAGCCGCTGGTTTCTGTCTTCGTTATTTTCCTTCCTGGCTTGATCACCCAAGGCAGTCCAAACTGATATCAAGACTTCAGGTAGAGGTCTTACTTGTTGGGAGGAGGTTCCTTTAATCTGACCTCGCGTAATCTCAACACCTAAATATGGCCATTTTTTTAAAGCATCGGTAGTTCAGTGGTAGAATGCTCGCCTGCCACGCGGGCGGCCAGGGTTCGATTCCCGGCCGATGCATTTTTTTAAAACTCATTTATATTATATCTTCTTAAGAAAATATCACATTTGTACTATTTTTTCACATTATATCTTCTATATATATAAAAATGAATGTTTGTATGTTTGTTTGTTGGTTTGTATGTCCGGTATACAAATTCGCAGTAGTTCACTAATTCAAACCAAAATTTCCATACATAGGTAAAAATAGGTAAAAAAATACGGGGAAGACGATAGGCTATTTTAAAAAAATATATAAATCAATTATTAAAACTATATATTATTAGTCAGAAAATGATGATGACGATATTGCTGTATCATGTAAGATTATCAGATACAAAATTATATCGGGAAAAATTCCAAAAAGCAGAGACCACGGGTGAAACCAGCTCATTATTTTGTAGGCAGGAACAAAATTCTAACAGAAAAACATTCATTCGAGCACAAAACAAAAGCCAGATCATCTATATATATATATAAAAATGAATGTCTGTGTGTCTGTCTGTCTGTGTGTGTGTCCTCTATGGATTCAAAAACCATACATCCAATCGCCGTGAAATTTCGGGATATTATTAGGCATATCCCCGGAAAGGTTTACGAAAAATAATATCTTGAATATCTTTAATATCCTTAGAGTTATCTGTAGATTTGTAGCTTTAACTCGCAAGCAGCGCCACCATTGAGACGGAGATAGGCTTTTTCAAGAGGGGGAGTAATGTTAGGAGAGAGGAGCGCGGCTCGAGGCGGGTGCTCACGTGTCACTGTTAAAAACCTATTTGTTTTGGCTACATCTTTTCCCGTGGACTTAACGATAACTTTTCTAAAACTTATTTCAAATTTCATGTATAATTATTTTTACATCATTTAGTTTAGTATAATTATTTACTATAATTTCCTATCGTTCAATTATTATACTTTTTGTTCTTAAAGATTATTTAAGACAATAATCTTTAATATTAGAAAGTGCTTTGCCAAAAGTTTGGAGTGGGGCAGACCCCGTGCGAGAATGGATTCGCCCGGCCGCCGGCCGACAGTCAAAGTACCCACCGACCAATCAGGGCAGAGTTGGTGACACAGCTATGCCAAGTAGACAAGAAAAAAAGCCTCGCGGGAGCTTGCCCAAGATGACCTCCGGGAACTTCGTCCATCTTCCATAAACGACCATGAATTTATTCAACCTTATCGAGTATTTTTCAAGGGACCGGGAAAAAATGTTCACTAGATAAAACGATGATTTTGTAATGTAGAAAATTAGGAAAGACAAAATTCAGAATGACACGGCACACAGGGACCGGGAAAAAATGATCACTTTATCAGTTTCAAATTATCAAAATATATCTATTTCTTTTTATAAGTCTATAGAGAATTGTTTTAACAAATGTTCGTTAGACAGACCTTTACTCGGGTACCGATTAATATTGAATTTATTCAACTTATCGAGTATTTTTCAAGGGACCGGGAAAAATGTTCACTTTATCGAGAGATTCGTTAGACAAACCTTTACTCGGGTAAAACACGGGCAAATGTTCGTTAGACAAACCTTTACTCGGGTAAAACCTCGGGCGAAGCCGGGTACGTCCGCTAGTCTTTCTATAAAAATATCGGTTCTCAGACACAAAGTTTAGAGCGGGACGTTTCACAAGAGTGACATCCACGCCGCCAATTTATAATTGTAACGAATAGTATTTAAATAAAAACATTTAATCGGGTAAAACCCGGGCGTTGCCCGGGTCATTCGGCTAGTATATATATAAAATTGAATGTCTGCCTGTCTGTGTGTACTCTTTAGATTCAAAAACCATACATCCAATCGCCGTGAATTTTTGGGATATTATTAGGTATATCCCCGGGAAGGTTTTGAAAAATAATTTCTTGAATATCTTGAATATACTTAGAGTTATTTGCAGATTTGTATATTTAACTCGCAAGCAGCGCCACCATTGCGACGATGATAACAAGTTTTTTTATCTATAAGTTTTATTATCACTAAGTTTATTATCTTAAAGATTATTTATCAAAAGTAAGATTATCTCAGGATGACACGGCAATTTATTTGAGACAAGAATAATGATATAATTCCAAGGCGAAGATACTATTCCTTTAACTTCCAATTACCGAGGAAACCAATTAATATTGATTTTATTCAACTTATCGAGTATTTTTCAAGGGACCGGGAAAAAATGTTCACTAGATAAAACGATGATTTTGTAATGTAGAAAATTAGGAAAGGCAAAATTCAGGATGACACGGCACACAGGGACCGGGAAAAAATGTTCACTTTATCGAAAGATTCAAATTTACGAGTTTCAAATTATCAAAATATATCTTTTTTTTTAAATATAAGTTTATAGAGAATTGTTTTAACAAATGTTCGTTAGACAAACCTTTACTCGGGTAAAACCTCGGGCGAAGCCGGGTACATCCGCTAGTAAATATATATATTAAAAAAAATAAAGCTTTAGAATCAATATCCAAGTTCAATTCAATAAATAGGCATTGTAAAACGACACTTGAAGTTTCACCGCATGAGTTTCTTTTCAACGACAAAACAAATATTTATTTTAAGGTGAAATATCGACTATTTCTCACCTTTTTGGATGAGGTATGAAAGGATGAATTATGAAGAGTAATGACGAACGGAAAAATAAAAGTGTCCAGGGATGGGAATCGAACCAACAATGTTCCGCTTACCGGGCAGATGCCATGTTCACTAGGCTACCCTGGACGTATTTTTCCGTTCGTAAATGATACATAAAGTAACTTATAATACATGCCGCATTGTATTATATTGTAAAATAGGCATATACAAGTTCCAAATTATCTTATACTAGAGGATATACCGGGCTCCTCTCGGGGTTTACCCGAGTGAAAGTTTGCCTAACGAATATTTGATTAAAAATATTTTTTTGAGCAAACATCCACTCTCACTGCTCTCGGCTAAAACCCGGGCGTTGCCCGGTTCATCCGGCTATTTACTTATATATATAACTATAACATATTTAATACATTTTTAGTATAAATTTAATTTTTAGTATATCATTTATAGTTATACGAATTTTATATACGAGTATAAACGATAGATTCATTATTTCTTTTGATTTGTTATCTATATACGTTTTACACAATTACTTCATATTTAAAAAATAACTTCTACTACTTCTACCCACCATGATTATCATGGCTTGTACCACGTGTACTAGGTATAAGAAAAAAATAAATAAATTAAGTACAATAGAGTTTGTAGGGACACCACTCATTCTCAATTATTATTCTAGAAAATGTAAATTCAAATTGTATATTTTATTTTTGGTTATAATTGATAGTTTAGAAATTATAATCTTTTTTTTTTGTAAAAAATATTTGTTATCATCATTAATTATATTGTTGCCTTCGAATTGTAAACAAACTTTGTATATAAAGACATTTTAGATATAAGATATTAAATTAATATGTGTGAAGAAAAATAAATTGTTTAATTATTCAAAGTTGTAATATTTGAGCCTCAAGAAATGCCCACACAAGTTAAAGGAAAATATGTTTCTTATACAATCTAAAATTAGAGAAGAAACTTTTAAATCGGTAACCTCAAGGAGATAACCATTATAAATCACACATATTTGAATTAATTCCTTAATATTTTTTAGTTCTGAAAGACGCAAGGTCATCAGGCATGAAACAGACTTCCTGCCAAAACCGAAACCTATCTCCACCGCAGTAGTGTCAAATTATATTGACAAATATTCGCACGCTTATCTTATCCTATTTCTTTAGTGCGAAGAACGTTGTTTTATCAGATAAGTAAACCGATCTCTCCAGCATTCTAATTGGACGAATGTGGTCATGTTTGTATATAAAGGGGGCTATGGTATGAGTCGAGGCTAGTGTGGTGGATTCGTGTGGAGACACTTAAAGTGTTCTCTGCGTGTTATATCCTTGTCTGGCAATCTCGGCGCATATCTGTGTAACCCCGGTCCGATCTCTACCTAAGCAGCAATAAAGCTAAGTACTGTTTTTTATTTTATTTAACAAATTGTGATTTATTATTTACTTTTTTTGTTGGTGTTGTACTTTTTGAGTCCACGTTTTTTTCTGTGTTTAAGTTACTCTTACTGTAGGCCCTAGTATATTGTATTTGTGTGTTAACCCGTAAATAGTAACTTTTGTCATTGGCGAGCCTGCCAGGATTACTGGTGTTTGCACGTGTAAATTCCTGTAATTTTACGTGCGTTTTTTTTTTCTTTGATTGAGTGGTTTATTACTATTTTTTTGTACTCCATCATGTTTGCGAATTCTATGCTCAACTTGTCAGTGTTTAATGGGGTTAATCTCGAATCTTTCATTCGGGAAGTCGAGCTTAAAGCTCGAGTAGGCAAATGGGATCCTGAGGTCAAAGCATTGCTCATGTTCGAGGCTTTATCCCCTGAGGTTAGGTTGAGCTTAGAGGAGATGGGTATCCGTAACGATAGCAGTTTCAAAAGTATTGCTAGTAAACTGAACATATTGTACCCTAAGAAAGCGCGTGGTATTAGGGAATGCCTTAAATTAATAGAAGGTCTTAAGCAGAGAGTTGGGGAAAGTCCTATGGTTTTTAAAGAAAGATTCCTGGCCATTAGAGATAAAGTAGAGTACAGTTTTGACGATAGCCTAGTGTTTGAAATTTTCTTCGAAAATGTGCTCGATAAGTATAGAGAGGCTATTGTTCGCAGTGAGGCTAAATCAATAGACAAAGCAGTCAGTGTCATGGCCACGGAGGATAGTGTAGAACACCGTTGCAGCTTTATGAAAGGGGTATGTTCAGTAGAAGGGGTTGAAGAAATAAATAGCATTAAGAGTGAGATGAAGATGCTTAGTGCCAGTGTAAACAGGATGAAGCACGAAAATGAGCAGTGTATTGCAGATCTTAGGGGTGAGGTAGAAAAACTGACTAAATTGTTGGGCGAAATCAGGCTGAGTCCACCTGAGTGTAGCTTAGGACATATAGCTAGTGATTGCTCAAGACAGTCTTCTATGTTTTTCAACCGCAATACTCTTGACAATGCTGAGATAGTGAACATACGTTCATATGGAGGAAATCAGTTTAGAAATCTGCCAATAGTTAAGGTGAATATTAACGGCAATATGTGGCACCTGTTATACGATACAGGAAGCCAAGTCAGTATTATTGATTCTGAAAAGTGCAAGGTCTTGAAGGAGAATTGGGACGATGCACTTAAAACTTTACGTATAGTGTCAGTGACAGGCCAAGAGCAGACACTTACACGTGTTAAAACCTGTAGAGTTGGTAACGAAAACGGCATTGAGCTGGGAGAGATAAGGTTTTGGCTAATGTCACTCGGAGATAAGGCCTACGACGGGATTCTGGGAATCAATGATATAAGGAGATTCAATATCCCGTTACCTGCCATACAGGAGCGTTGCAACATGATTTCCTTGAAACCAGAAGACCGAGATTATGTAGACCTTAGCTACGTTGCCAGTGTGCATAGACCGATGGTTTCAAGCTCCTTCGAGGAGAAATCAGTGAAGCGCATTGAAAACGAGGCTGTAAAGTTGCCACCTACTGAGTTTAACAGAAGCTGTGAGTGTAGCGCTGGGTCTGTTAATAGTTTTAGAAAGCCTACTTGGGCTGAGAGGTTAAGGGTGATGCGGAAAGCAAAGGAGACTGTCAGACAGTTTATGTCAGGTAATTCTGCTAAAAAGCTTATGAATCCTAGGCCACCTTCTACCAAAAGTTTCGACAGAGGAGATCTGGTAATGCTAGCTGTTCCTAAGACTGAAGGTTACTCCAACGTCTATGGGCCTTTCCGTGTGGAAGCTAGGGTCTCCGATGTTAACTTTAGAGTAAGAGGGGTCACCATGCACGATATGAAAATTGTACATGTCGATAGGATGAAAGCGTTTAGAAACAGACGTTAAGAAGAGCTTTTAGCTCTTGGACTTGAGAGAACTGAATGGAATTGGATCGTTCGGTTTCTCATCAAGTGAGCGTCTGTCAGTACCCTAAGTTTCTACCTAACATACCCAGCCGGTCCCAGATGAGAGCTTATTTGGTCCCCCATTAAACTCTGTATACTAAAGCATATTATATATGTGTGTGTTTGGTAATCACTCATGGTAACTCACGTAGTTTGCGCAGATTTTGTTTTGAAGTTTCTGTTGGGAGGAACAAGATGGAAGGCACCTTTATGGAACGACCCAGATGTCTTCTACTCCTCTCTTTAGTTTTTTTTTTTTTTTTGTTTCTTTATAACATGGCTCCCGTGAGCTTTTCCCTCCCGAATAGCGGGAGGTTTTCCTTACGGGACAATAAGAATGTTTGGTAGATTGGTTAGTTTTTTTTTTTTTTTTTTTTTTGGAAAGAGACCTTTTGTCAAATTATATTGACAAATATTCGCACGCTTATCTTATCCTATTTCTTTAGTGCGAAGAACGTTGTTTTATCAGATAAGTAAACCGATCTCTCCAGCATTCTAATTGGACGAATGTGGTCATGTTTGTATATAAAGGGGGCTATGGTATGAGTCGAGGCTAGTGTGGTGGATTCGTGTGGAGACACTTAAAGTGTTCTCTGCGTGTTATATCCTTGTCTGGCAATCTCGGCGCATATCTGTGTAACCCCGGTCCGATCTCTACCTAAGCAGCAATAAAGCTAAGTACTGTTTTTTATTTTATTTAACAAATTGTGATTTATTATTTACTTTTTTTGTTGGTGTTGTACTTTTTGAGTCCACGTTTTTTTCTGTGTTTAAGTTACTCTTACTGTAGGCCCTAGTATATTGTATTTGTGTGTTAACCCGTAAATAGTAACTTTTGTCAGTAGGGCGCTGGTTGTGAGTGAAATGGACAAATTCGTTGACAAATTTTCAAATAACTCTAAAGATATTCAAGATAAAGACCTGAAAATATGACTATAACTTTTCCAGATTCAACTCTATGTACTGTTAAAATATCAGCCAGATTATATACGTATTGTGGACGTGTATAGCCGACAAACACATACATACACTGGCTTATATATATGTGATGATTTAAGACCATGGAATTATTGTAATATATCCAAATATGTATACCACATGTGTTACCACGTGAATGTACATAGCTTGCTATTTACTGCAACTATGAAACATCAAATAACATCAATATGTACCGCTTAAGACTGTAATAAAGCATAGCAACTGTACAGATAGAAGGAATGGAGAATTACAGGAGAAACTCAAGTCTGAAACTAATCAGGCCTAGTACGATTAGGAAACGAGGCTTGAGAAACCCAGTCCAGGTTTTACGAGGTCATGGCACTCTTGGCTGATGTAACTTCCCCCTTATTACGTCAGAAAGGGCAGTGACCTGCCTGGACCCGTGGAAGCTATAAAAGGAGGCTCCTAAACCTAAGTAGTTAGTACGTTTTCTTCCGTCAGCGATAGCCCTTGGTACGTCACATCGATCGCCAGGTAATCCTTTCTTGCCTGAGTCCTCCTCTTTCCATTCCTTCTCGACGATGGCCGCTTCCTCTGTGGAATCTCTGTTTGCTTATTTCACCTTTGGCCAAGCTGTGTTGCCTTCTCCATGACTGCACGGTTGCGGTGACTTCGAGGCTCATCTAGCATCAGGTATCACTGGTCCGAGAGGTCTCAATATAACACACACACACACACACACACACTCGGCCGTGCGGCACGCATTTGTCGAGCTCCGCCTTTTTCCCACCCTGGCGGGTGTATGGCTACCGGCAGTACGCCGAATTTAGCACGGGCTGAAAGCCCATTAAAAGCTGATCAAACGCCTGAAAGGCACAGCAACGTAGCACAGCCCTGTGCAGAGAAATCTGCAATTTTCAATTCGCAGAGAAATATCTCGAATACTAATGAGAGAATTGAAACTTATGCAAATTCTCCCGCCGGCGGAAGAAATGTAAATTCGGCCGCGCCGTTCAACTTGGCGGCTCTCCCTTCTTCCAACCGCGGTGCCGATGCCCAAAGAAACTGGGCAGACTATGCCGAGAATGTGAATTCTGAGGAGGATGACAGCTTCACAGTCGTAAAAGGCAGGAAGAGGCGCCGCGACTCGCCGGATCTGCCTGCCATGGCCGCGCAGTCTAACAGCGCTGGCACTTCTCGCCGACAGCGACCGTCGACGGGACTGATGCCCCAGGTCCAGGAAATCAGGACCACGAGGGCACACGTCATGGAGGCCAGGGCTCGCCAGGCGTCCTGCACCGAGGAGCAGTGCTGTTTCCTCAAGTTCTGTCCGGAATACCAGACCTACCAGTACATGAAGGCTTTGGAAAAGGTGGTCGGAAGCACAGGAAACATTGTCCAGTTCACTAAGGTGAACGGGCAATACTTGGTCGGACTCGCCAACAGATCCCTGGCGGAGCGCCTAGTTCGAGAGGGCCTCGAGATCGAGGGAACCCTTCTCAAGACCTTCCCCCTTCAGGAGAACTTCAATCAGAGTTACGATTGGGAACCTCCCCTTCTTTGTGGGAGACGCCGCCGTCATGGATGCTCTCTCCAGATACGGCCGAATAACCTCCATCGCCCCCAAACAGCTTAGGGTTGGAGAGTTTAATTTCACCGACGGCCGCCGGGAGGCCTTTATACTCCTCCATGGCGGCATAACCGTCGAAATGCTTCCCTCTCGATTCGAACTGAGGATCAAGGGCGAGCCATGGCCAGCTTTCCTGACCCACGGAGTCAAATGCTCGAAATGCCGTGGTCAAGGTCACCGAAGAGCAAACTGCCCCCAACTCCATGGGCGTCCTACTACCGCCAGACGGGCCTCACCGCCCCCTTCCACCGGCCTTCCACCATCGACCGCACCTGGGCTGCCTGGACCGTCTCCGGCCGCGCCAACCCCGCCGGCGCCTACCAGCCCAGCTGTCAGGCTTTCCGGCGCTCAACCAGATGCCCGAGTTGCGTCCCCACCATCTACGGCGCCCCGGCCGTCTACACCAGCGCCTCCGGCCTCATCTGTGCCGGTGGCGGCCCCTGTTCCTCCATCAGTGGCCCCTGCACCTGTAGATCCCGCGGGCCCTCGCTCGGCAGCAACTGAGCCGACGCCTCTCGCCCGGCCGGACTTCATTGCCCCGTGTGGCCCTCTGCCTGCACAGGGGACCCTCGGACCACGCTTGTTCGGCGGTACATATACTAAAATTGGAACGATACAGAGAAGATTAGCATGGCCCCTGCGCAAGGATGACACGCAAAATCGTGAAGCGTTCCACACACACACACACACACACTCGAGCGTGCGGCCACGCTTTTGCGAGCTCCGCCGTTTTCGCCTCTGGAGTGTGTGTAAAAGGCGATTGCCAATACGAGTTTGGTATCAGAAGAAGCCTCTCGATCCGCTGAACAAGTGCTTGAAAGGCCCTGCACAGGATCTCAACCAGGTGATGAAATAGCACCTAAAAACGAACTTGAAATGAATTTCTCTAAAGAAAATTCCATTCCAAAATCTCAAAAAGATGCAAATCCGCCGGCAGGCGACGTTACCGCGCCGCCGACTGCTGCTTCTTCCAGCGAGAATCCAGCCAGCCCGGCCTCACTCAACTTGGCCGACAGCGAGATGGCGGAGGTGGACGCCAACGACGGCTACACCGTTGTGAAGAGCAAGAAAAGGCGCCGCACTTCAACGCCGGAGCACGCCGCTAAGCAGCCTGGCAGGCCTGCTGAAAAGCCCAGCTCCCAGCAGCTGAAGCGGCCAACAGGGTCGAGAACAGTGCCGCCTAGGGAGATCAAGGCAACACGCGCGAACATCGCCGAAGCCAAGGCGAGGCAGAACACTACCAGCCACGAAAACTACGTCTTCGTGGAGCTGTGCCCTGACATCCCGGACTACTCCTACCTCCGGGCAATGAGCGCGCTATTCGGGGGGCCAAGAGGCATCACGCAGTTCAATAGAATGAACGGACACTACATCGTGGGCCTCGAGAGCAAGGACCTTGCGAACCGTCTGGTCGCGGACGGCCTGGAGATCGAGGGAACGACCCTCAAGGTATTCCCCTTCCGCAAGAGGGCCGAGCGAATCGTCATCGCCAACCTGCCCGGATTTGTAGAGGACAGCACCATCGTGAACACCCTGGGCCAATTCGGGAAGGTCACCTCCATTGCACCCCATCCTGGTCAAAATGGTGGAGTTCACATTCACCGACGGCCGCCGGGAGGCGTTCATCCTGCTCCGCGAGGGTGTAAGGCTGGAGACGCTGCCCACCCGACTGACCATCCAGTCCAAGGGAGACACCCTGTCGGCCTTCCTTTCCTTTGGAATCAAGTGCTCAAAATGCGGGAAACAGGGCCACCGCAGAGCCAACTGCCCAGCGCTCGCCAGGCAAGGGAACGGCAACCCCAGGCAAGCAGCGTCTCCCACCGACGCAAGGACTCCCCCCCTCCTCCTCCTTCTCCTCAGCAGCCAAGGAAGCTGGCACCTGCGCCCGCAACACCGGCGTCTCCTGTCCAGCCGGCGAAGACATCAACCGAGGCTCCGGCGATCCCCTCGGCGCCCCATCCTGCCGAACCAATGGATCTCGCCCATGCCGCCCTCCCTGCTCCCCTGGCTGCCTCGCGGCCCCTCGAGCCTCGCATCTCTCCGCTCGACCACGAGATGTCGGTGGAGAAGCTGACCTCACCTCCCTCCACGCCTGCCCAGGGAATATCCGCACTCAAACAGCTGCTGAAGCACATCGAGGAAACCCCCACCCTTTCCATCGACTGGGACAAGCTGCCCGGCCTAAACTGCAAGGAAGCACAGCAGCTCCTCACCTCTGAAACCACCATGAAGAGGCTAGCGCCCACGCTGACAGAGGCACAGGTCGGCGCCCTCGACAAGTTGCACGAAACCTTCAAGGCCTCGTGCCCAGACTCCAACTCCACCATCCGCAAGACCCTCCAGAAGACCAGGAAGGTCCTGCGTGACCTACAGCGCCAATGAACCACAGCGTCGCCACCATCAACGCGCGAGGGCTCGCCACTCGGGGGAGGAGCCTTGCCCTTTGTCATCTCCTCAGGCAACATCACGTGGACATCGTGTTTGTCCAGGAGACAAACGCATTTCATCAGGGCAGCGGCCAAGACCTCTGCCTCGGCTACAGCGCTGTTGTATTGGCCCATCCCGTAGCCATCTCGGGATCCGGACTCGCCTGCGTCTTCGGACCAGGCGTAGCCGTGCTACAACAACGCATCCTGTGGCCGGGCCACATCGCCTTGGCAACCATAGATGTCTACGGCGAGGAGATGACGGCCATCGCCGTTCATCTGGCGCATGAACCCCGGGAGAGAAACCGGCAACTGGAGCTCCTGGCGGCGACAGCGGCACAGGAGGAAGAGGGGGCCTGCTGGATCATCGGCGATTTTAATAACAGGGATCGGGGCCCCTCATCATCGTCGGATGCCCTCGCCGCTCTACTGGACCTGGCCGCGCTGGTCGACGTGGCCACCCAGTTCGACGCCGCCCACCTGCCCACCAGAGTCGCCAGGCACGGCGACCAAGTCGAATCCAACCGCCTGGACCGGATCCTCGTCCCTGCTGGAGTCCTGGATCGCGTGTCCATCTACGCGAACAGCCACTACCACCTCTCGGACTACCGCCTCGTGCTGCTCCAGGTGGGCCCGCCCACCACCGCCGTCTCCTCCCCCACCCAGCCTCGCTTGGCCGCGATGCTCCGCTCGGGCCTTGCTCTCGAACATCTGGCTGGCTACGTCCGGGAGCTCAAGGAAGAAATGGCGCACGATGACGACGACGGGACCATCTGGGATAGGTGGACCACCATCAAGGCGGGGCTGCTGGCGGAGGCCAGATCCCTGCACGACCCGCGCCACGCTTCCAGCGACAGCTACGTCTACAGGGCGAGACGTTACATCGCGGCGCAGCTCGAGGCCTCTTCCATCCGGGCCGACTACCCATCGCTGCCGGACCTGGCACGCGCCATCCGCCTCCGACACCCGGACAGCGTCATCAGGGACGAGCTGGATAACATCATCGAGGGCCCCGAGCTTCGGCGGAGGGCGTACGCGACCTTCCAGCCCCGCTTCGCCCGTCCCACCAGCGATCCAGCTGCGGGAGCCGCCTTCATCGCCAGCAGCGCGCTCACCACCACCCGCGAGCTGAGCGAGGAGGACTCTCTCCACCGGCCAGACATCAGCCCCAGCGAGATCGCCAACGCCATCGAGCACCTCCCTCGCGGAAAGGCCCCCGGCTGGGACGGCTTGCCGTGCGAACTCCTCGTCGCCTTCAACGAGGACTTCTTCGCGGAAGCTCTGGCCCGGGTGTTCGCGGCATCACAGCTCCGCGGTGCCCTGCCTCCGTCGACGCGGCGCAGCTCCATCTGCCTCGTGCCCAAGGCCCGCGGAGGTCGCGGCCTTGATGGCTACAGGCCCGTCGCGCTGCCCTCGGCCGACTACTGCCGTCCTGACGTTGCATTCTTCCATTGTTGACCCACTCTTGCCAACATCGTCTAATAGCCGCATAACTTCAACACAGATGTCGCGACATTAGTCGATTTGACCAAGCAGCCTCTTTCAATCCAATACCACGACCTATTTCAAATTCTAACATATGTTCGTAATGAGTACGAATCTTTCGGCGAGGCATTGATGCAGTAGAGATAGTATTATTTCAAAAAATAATAATAAACGAAAATTTTGATCAACTTGTGCCACGTCGAGTATGGAGTCAAGAATACTCGTTCTGGATACGCAGTTCAGATAAGCTGGAGCTCTTGCTTTGTATTAATCGGCCATCAAATTTCAATAATTTGCATACTTGGTCGAATCGTCTTTTTATACGTATTTACATATAACTCTATCTTAGTGCGTCGAATATTTTTTTATAGAGTGTACACGTGTGCAGTTAGGCTAACATTTATTGTACCCATTAGACAATAACTTTTGTCAATGTAGGCCTGGAGAAAGAAATTATTCAGTCTGGTACTGAGGTGTGCCGACTGGTCATCATAAACTGCGGGACAATAGTTGTAGCTACATTATGGTCAAATGTTATAGAATTTCTTTAAAATTTTGGTAAAATATAAACACTTATTATGTATTAATTGATTTCATTGATATCAAATAGAATAACCAGAACACTGCTAAATCTAAAATAGTCTATACTATACTATTGTCGCGATTTAAAAATAATTAAATAGGCTCCTGAGAATTACTTGAAATATATATATTAGCAGAATGATCCAATACAATATTAGAGCTCTAAAGAGACGGTCTGGTAGATTAAATTGACGAAAATTCTGGGAGGGTTCACCACTAATGAGCTTAGCCCTCCCAATATATTTTTTCATCGCAGTAAGGATAGTAGAAGTTTGATTTATTTGTGAAAATAAACATTCGCATATTAACGTCTTCATTCGTTATATATAGATGGCGCGCGTTATATCTTTGTATTAATTAGTTATATGAAAGATTTTAAATATAAGTTACTATGTACATGAGCCAAATCGACCCAGCAGTTAGAGCAAGAGGGAAGAACTGAGTTTTCTACCTTCCATGTGGCGCCACTGTTTTCCCCGACCGGTCGGTCCAGTCCAGATAAGAGGGAATACCAGGAAACTCTGTCCTCCTGACAATATATATATAAACACAGAGAATGAAATCAGGAATTCCCTACATCCATTGAGATTTATAAAGAAAGGAATAACATTCTAAAAAAAACTTATATAAAAAAGAGCATACCTATATCTGTAAAAAAAAAAAAATCTCAAAATATTTCGAGAGATTGCTCCCTCTTTATCTATTTATTGCACACTGCTTACAATGTATTTTGCACAGTGCTCACAGTGTATATATCGAAATATTTTTAGAAAATTGTTTTTTTTTTCTTTCAGATCCAGGTATGCCCTCTTTTTATATAAATCTATTTGATTAATCGCCTTTTGACTCATTCTAAAAAGCGTAAAATACAAAATTCAAAAAGATACTCTCCAGCATATACTGTAAAATGTTTTGGGGAATGGTCAAATCGATTTATATATGGAATCAAAGAAATAACTACCCTTTAAAGAGCATGATTCCCAGTAAATGGCCTGAAATGGATATAGATGGTGATTAAAGCGGTGGAAGATTCGAGTTGTTTTTGTGGACATAAGGAACAAACCTCAATACATCTTTTAACAGATTTTCTTGTTTTTCAAGACTACAGAATCGAAAAAAAAAGTAACAGATCCAAGTATTTTTATTTCCAGTAAATAAATGTATATTAAATTTAATACATTTTGTAGATATATTTTAAATTATATAGCAACAAATATCTTTTAAGAAACTGATAATTTATATTATGCTTATTGTAGATATTGCCAGACACTTTTTTTCTTTTGCACACAGTTCTTTTTCTCGTTTTTTCTCTCTCTTTCTCATTGTTAACATCATATGACTATTTTATTCACGGCCTAAAATTATTGTATATATATGTATAGACAAATGTAAAGGCATACATGTATGACAGCGCAAGTGTTCCTAGAGGAAATAGCGCTTTAAATTGAAATAAAAAAATATAGATGGAATAAAATAAAAAGTTAACTTCTTTTAGAAAATCAAAAATTCAGAAATCAGAAGAAATTTGGGACCAGAAGTACGTAAACAGAAAGAGGATGGTCATTGTCCTAATATAATCATAAACTATTTGACCATTCACCGTATGGAAACTTTGTAAATATTTTGATTTTTAAAATTTAGAATTGTGTGGTTTCATAAATCCAATGATCCAATGTTTTTAAATACCATGAACCTATATTTCAAAATTGTAACCATTTTATAGAACGACGTTCAAGAATTTTTACCGCAAATGTTTCTTTTTATAAAACGAAAAATCGTAATTTTAATTATTTAAGGAGAAATAACGAGTATTCCTATCCTTAGGGATGAAATATGAAAGGATGAATTGTGAAGAGTAATGATGAACGGAAAAATAAAAGTGTCCAGGGATGGGAATTTTATTTTCCCGTTCATCATTATTCTTCACAATTCATCCTTTC